>JAUCBJ010003252.1:0-78367 GCA_032718475.1 Nemertoderma westbladi
TAACAGCGGCTCAGATTAAAGGAAAGCCACATAGTGGGAAGCGGTAGAGATCAAAGGTTACTCTAGGAGATTGACTTCGTTCTTAGTTGGACACCAACCCAGAACTGTCTTTAGTGAGACTTTTAGTCTCCTCCACTCCTTTGTCGGTCCGATATGTTGTGTGTCATTCGAAGTATATAGAATAAGAAAAGACAGATACGCTCATTCGTTATTCAGTTTAATTAATGTTGTTACTTCAGTACTTTATTGTTCTCCATTTATCAATAGCTGCTAGTTCCAATTCGAAGTATATACGTTCAGACGTCAGGCTTAACATTTACATCCAACTCCTGAACTCTAAAAGTTCGTAAGGTGAGTTATTATTGTTATCCTTATATTATAGCAGATAGTGGCGCACTTGAACCGCAAGTGAAAATACTGAAATAGAGATCTTCCGCGCAAATTGACCGGAAATGAAATAATGTATAGTTTATTGTTTTGGTTAGAAAACGCCGCCACTGTAAGCTGCTCCTTTTCCTTAATGTTTTGAATTTAATTCAACTAATTTTTAAAACCTACTAAAATTTATTTTGTGTTTGCGGTCATTTTCCGACAGTGAATCTATTATAGACACCATATATTTATAGTCACAGTGGTGTTTTAATACTTACCGTACGATAAGGCCTACATTGTTGTCTGTAACATATCAACAATACACAGAATACTATACGCCTTACGGCATTATATTTAATCTTGTACGTTCATAGTACAGTTTGCCTACTGAGTACTGTAGAGTACTTTGATACGAATATAATATATAGTTTTACTTGAAATTTTTTAACAACTGTTTGAATTTATGAAATATTATAATATTAATTTATACGATATCGCATAAATAGACAGGGGGGGGGGGGAATGGACGCAACACCCGCCTTGGCGTATTAATATCCCGCCTCAATGTTAAATAATTCAATTTAGAGAAAGGAGCAGGTTACAGTGGCACGTTATTTTAACTAAAACAATAAACTAAACACAATAGAAGAGGTTACCGTTATTTGCGTCGAATTTCCCCTGGAGAGGGATTAATTTTTATTGCATCAAGTTTCCCCCCCCCCCCCCCCCCTATTTGCGCATAAAAGGTAGCAAAGGTTTGCATCTAATTAATAGCAAATTCCAAAAAAGGTAAGTCAAATTTTTTAGTTTTTAAAGTTCAGTGTACCGGTATCCGTTGGTAAAGTTATAATCTAGAGTTGTAATGGGGTGAGTAAAAAACAAAGGCCCAAGACCCAACACAAAACACATGTACAAAACACATGTGTTAACTTTCGTTTATTGTTTTGGTTCCCCCAACTCCCCTCTGCAACCTGCTCCTTTACTAACCTGATCCTTTAAATGGCAATTTAAGTGGGACTTAACGCTCTCCAGGACCTAACTCAACTTTACGTCTTTGTTTTGTACTCACCCAGTTTTAATGTGCCATATAACAACGCACATGTAATATATTGAATACACTGCCGTCGTTAAGTAATGTTGACAGGTCGTATATTTTAAAATTATTGTATCAAGTTTTGATTCAAAGTCTATAATATATACATTGTTATTCGCAGATGGCTACGTCTTATTCCATTGCCATAAGGGAGAATCGGGCGATTGAGAGAAGTCGCGACGCCTTGCTGTCCAACCGTTTCACCGATGTATCCTTCTCAACCGTCGTACGGGATGGGGATGACGTTTGTGACCGAGTACGTCTCAATGCCCAGATAGTACATATAACCAAACCCTCGGCGACTAGAACTGCGGTTAGTGTTAGGAAGCCAACCAACGCATCGCAATCGAAGTTTGGTAAAACCAATATTGGCTACACTCGTCTACTGTTTGCAAGGTTTGTTTTATGTTCGGATAGGGGGGAAACCTGACGCAATAAAAATTAATTCCTCGCCGGGGGAAATTGGACGCAAATAACAGATGATTACTCTCAAAAATAAAACTGTAACCTGTTCTATTGTGTTTAGTTTATTGTTTTGGTTAAAATAACGTGGCACTGTAACCAGCTCCTTTCCCTAAATTGAGAATGTAACATTGAGGCGGGATATTAATTCGCCATGTCGTGTTTAGTTTATTGTTTTGGTTAAAATAACGTGGCACTGTAACCTGCTCGTTTCCCTAAATTGAGAATGTAACATTGAGGCGGGATATTAATTCGCCATGGCGGGTTTTGCGTCCAGTTTCCCCCTGTCTCTTTATGTTATATTAATAATGCAGATAGGAAAATTATTTCCTCTCAAGGGAAAATTCGTCGCAAATTACAGCTGATTACTCCAAAAAGAATACTGTAACCTGTTCTATTGACCTGTTGTATGTATGTATGTATGTAACTATGTAACCTGTTCTTTAGTTTTTTGTTTTAGTTAGAATAACGAACCACTGTAACCTGTTTCTTTCCCTAAATTGAGAATTTAACATTGATGCGGGATATTAATTCGCCTAGATGGCATTTGTGTCAAGTACGCCCCCCCCCCCCCCCCCCCACCCCCGTGTCTCTAATAATGATTCATTACATTAGCATAGGGTACTGCTATTTTGTTTTAAATTTGAATCAAATGAAATCCACCTAAAATGTAGTGGAAATCAGCCCACAAATAATACGGTACCGGTAATTGGGTCCAATTAATGTAATTTAACATATTATAATAATTGCAAAATTTAGGAAGAAATAAATAGTTTTTTTAATTAATCTAGAATTCTTAATTTGGAATAGCTTCATTTCTATTGGAACCATGTTAATGTGATTATATTTGTATTATTATTAATTATTATTATTATGTATTTCTTATAATAAACTAAAGAAATTAATTATGATAAATAAAACGCATTCAATAAGTAAATGTAACCGGCTATGCTTCTCAATGATATTGTCCATTTAGTCCATTCCATAACTGGTTATTTATATTTTATCTAGATGCATTGTCGGAGGGGAATTGTTCGCCATATCAATCCGAACGACCGCCGACATTCGCTTGGAGCTGCCGCTTTATAAAGAGATGCGTATCGGCGGATACATTTCTATTATAAACCCCATCTTCGAAGGTGTTGGCCGTTTTCCGGTAATAACCACCAAGGACGTAATCCTCCCGGTGCAACCAGCGGCTGGCGACCTACGGGAGTTCCCAACACCGTTGATGGAGACGGATACGAAGATGGCCGCCTTCGCCATAACGGTTGAAACTCTCAACATCCGCAAGCTGGGTGTTATAGACGGAGTGTGTCCTGGGCGTGTCTGCGATGGGCGGTTTGGCGACAGCCCGTGTAAGTGCTGTCTTAATGTTCCAGCGAAAGTTGAGTGGGGCGTCGAATTCACTTTGGGAAGGTTCGACAATAAGGGTCATCCCGTCGTCCCGTTTTCATCCCGTCAGTTCCTCAGCCACTTCATCCACAAGGACTCTATGGATATTAAACTGGCGGACATGGATGAGGACGAGATAGAAGGCTGTATAGACTTCGTTAGAGAACGGGTGACGTTGCTCAACAGGCTTGGCTCGGGGTATTATATAACCGGATGGGTGAAACCAGGAGAAAGGGAGGGCGACGACATACCGTCAGTGCCTTCTATGCACGTTTGTGACATAAAAATCGGTAACAACGATCTTCCATTTGTCACGAGACGTATCCGGGCTACTGTACAGCCAGTTGTTGTACGTCTCTCAGCAATGTGAAACACATATAAATTCATTATATTATAAAATTATATATAAATATTATTCAATAAATATCCATATGCAAATTGCAATTATTATTTTCGGCCATTTTAATTTGTGTTTGATTGTTTATTTTGGTTTCAATCCGTAACGGCCTTAAATTAGAACATCAGTTATAATCAGTAACGGCCTGAAATTAGAACATTAGTTATAATCAGTAACGGCCTGAAATTAGAACATAAGTTACAATCCGTAACGGCCTTAAATTAGAGCATAAGTTACAATCCGCAATGGCCTTATTAGAACATTAGTTATAATCATTAATGGCCTGAAACTAGAATGTAAGTTACAATCTGTAACGGCCTGAAATTAGAACTTAAGTTATAATCCGTAATAGCCTTAAATTAGAACATAAGTTATAATCAGTAACAGCCTGAAATTAGAGCTTAAGTTTCAATCCGCAACGGCCTTCAATTAGAACATAAGTTATAATCATTAATGGCCTGAAACTAGAACATAAGTTACAATCCGTAACGGCCTGAAAATAGAACATAATTTACAATCCGCAAGAGCCTGAAATTAGAACATAAGCTACAATCCGTACTGGCCTTAAATTAGAACATAAGTTACAATCTGTAACGGCCTGAAAATAGAACATAGGTTGCAATCTGTAACGCCGTGAAATTAGAATATAAGTTATAATTAGTAACAGCCTGAAATTAGAAAATAAGTTACTAAGTTAGGAAATAACTAATAAGTTAGGAAATGGCCTTAAATTAGAAGATAAGTTACAATCCGTAACGGCCTTAAATTAAAACATAAGTTACAATCCGTAACGGCCTGAAATTAGAACATAAGTTACAATCAGTATCGACCTGAAATTAGAGCATAAGTTACAATCCGTAGTGGCCTTAAATTAAAACATAAGTTACAATCCGTAATGGTCTGAAATTAGAACAGAAGTTACAATCCATAACGGTCTGAAATTAGAACATAAGTTACAATTCGTAACCGCCTGAAATTAGAACATAAGTTATAATCCGTATTGGCCTGAAATTTGAGCATTAGTTACAATCTGTAATGGCCTGAAATTAGAGCATAAGTTACAATCAGTATCGACCTGAAATTAGAGCATAAGTTACAATCCGTAATGGCCTTAAATTAAAACATAAGTTACAATCCGTAATGGTCTGAAATTAGAACAGAAGCTACAATGCGTAACGGTCTGTAATTAGAACATAAATTACAATCCGTAGCGGCCTGAAATTAGCACATAAGTTATAATCCGTATTGGCCTGAAATTAGAGCAAAAGTTACAATCCATAATGGCATGAAATTAGAGCATAAGTTACAATCCGTAATGGCCTGAAATTAGAGCATAAGTTACATCCCGTAATGGCCTAAAATTATAGCATAAGTTGCAATCCGTAACGGCCTGAAATTAGAGCATAAGTTACAACCCGTAACGGCCTAAAATTATAGCATAAGTTGCAATCCGTAACGGCCTGAAATTAGAGCATAAGTTACAATCCATATCGACCTGAAATTATAGCACAAGTTACAATCCGTATCGACCTGTAATAAGAGCATAAGTTACAATCCTTAATGGCCTTAAATTTTAACGTCTCTCTCCAATGTAAAACACGCATAAATTCATAGTATATTATTTGAAAATTGCATTTATTATTTTCAGGTAATTTAATTTGTGTTTGATTGTTTATTTTGGTACATAAAGTTTTAAATTAATTTCAATTACATTTGCCCAGTTTCATTACAGTTTCGTTATTTATTTGCTAAACTTCATAATATATTCCAACCCCCTTCCCGAGCCCTGCCCCCTGAGCCATGCCCCCCGAGCCAGCCCCCCCCCCCCCCCCCCCACCATATCTGAAAGATCCGTGGCAGACCAGGTATTTCCAGATGTTCCAGCGCCTATTTGTAACATAATATTTCATCGTGATATAATATAATACAAAAATATGTATTATTTATATTTGATAATATTTTTAGAACAGTTTAGAGTCCAATAAACTTTGGCGTCCAGTTGGGGTCGAACGTTTTATAGCATGGACTTCCAACTTGGAGGTCACCATTTCGATTCCACCTGGGCCCCAAAGCTAAACTATAGTAAGCTAGGATCAACTAACATTCTATTACAATAATTATTGTAATACATTGTAATGAGGGAGATTATTAATTTAATTTAGATGGATAATTATTTATATTGCTAATGTACTGTACAGCATGCAAAGGCGATACTATATATACATTTCCTCCAAATAGATTCAATAATTAAACATTAAAATCCAAAATAACTAATAATCTGTTATAAACAAATAGTCTGTATAAAATCGTAATTTGTTACAAATAATCGGTCGTAACGAGTTCCGTAATTAGAATTAGAACTAAATAGTCTGTGTATATTAGATAGCACATCTCAGTAGAATCAATATATATAAGTTCCATGTTAAAATAAATTGTATTAAAATTAAGGTTTTTAGGTCAACTGGATTCGATGGCAGTGAGAGCTGTAGGATACTTTGTATTAATCGATTGATCTTTACTATATAATCTCCAACAACTATGCTTATTTTCAGTTAAATACTAAAAGTTCCTTTCAGGTGCTGCGCTCTAAATACTACACAGAGATATGACTTAATACTAATTACAATGGGCAGGCATGAGATAACACAAATGTTTACATCCTTTAGGGATGTATTTATTGAACGTTCACACTCAAACACGGACAGACAATAGTACTGAAACACGCTAATTTGCCAACAGTCACCAATTTTACTTGCATATAGGGAGAACTTAACTCACGTACGTTGGGGACTATGAAACAGCATAAACTCATACAAACCACTGTTATTTGAACTATGCACTTGTGAATAGTAAACCCCTCCGCTTACCTCAATAAATCATGAAAACCAAGAGATCTACCAGTTATTCGTAAGTATTCTCCAACTATTGGCATTAATCCATATATTACAAATTGCAACAGATTATAAACAGCATAAATCAGTATAAAAATGTCGTTTGGTGTTGCGGCAATATCAGACAGTCAGGATGTGTTGCAGAGAGTAGTGAGTCTGCATGTGGTGTCAACGTAATGCAAACGTGAGTAGACGTGTAATAGATTTGCGTTCTGTATCTCTCTAGCCACTGGTGTTTCTGGGCACAGAGTCAGGTAATGAATAAACACTCACAACTGAGGGGCTGCAAGAATATTCTTGCCTCAAGTAGTCCACAAAGCATGAATCATATCGAACGCTGTAGAACGTATGGAACATGCAAGAACTCCCAATCAGGGACCAGTTTCCATGCCATCAACCCATACCAATGGATCCGGTAATTAAGGCTGTGGGGTGACATAGGTTGGAAAGTATACTGATTTGACGGTGAACAACTCAGAAGGATGTAAACAAAGAGAATAGTATCCAATGGCTGGTGATTTCGTAATCTGAGCATCTGGGTTTCTGTGGGAATGTAGGGGAAAGTGTTATACTTAGAATAAACGCTGGAGGGAGTAAGTTTACATTAGTTCATAAAATACAAAGTTCTTAAGAGTTTTCAAGGGTTTAGAGTAACCTAACCAGCGCATTGTGTAAAAATTGGGACATTTTGGCCACAAAAGCTTTAACATAAATATTAAATATACCCAAAGGGTTTAAGGGTGTTTACATGCCTCGACTATCATTTCGAGGAGTTTAGTGATACATAGTCAATTTAAAGAAGTCAGCTGGAAATTTATTTCATTTCAACAAATAATACTATTTTTTAATGCGTTTTCCATGAATTCGTTAAGCCAATTTGAAATTAATTGGTATTTTATTAATTTAGTGTTAGCCTTATTAGGTTTTGTATTCTGCTCCGCACTAAATGAAGGGAGTTATGAAATCGAAAAGTAGAATGTGTTAATTATGTCGGGGTTTTGACGTTTAGACTCTGAAGTAGGTGAGATGTGTATAAGCAAGTATTCAGATACTGGTACTGGTGCCAGATTGGACTGAGGAATATAGAATAATAATATATTGCAGTATTGCTTAGATATACATTTTTACTCACACCTACAATTCCACTGCTGATAAATGTAATAATTTCCACTAATATTAGGAAGATTTTTCACATAATAAACTTATTTCATATAATAAAATTGGGAATTGAATTTAGGTGTAATTAATATATTTGATTTCGTTTAAAAATCTCAATAAATGCTAATATGGCTGGCTGGGTATTTTTTTTGGAAATAAGGGTTTTGGGGGTCAATAAATCTGATGGGTTGGGTTATACCCCCGTTTTGTAGAGAAGTAGTGCATGATGAAATTATTATACAAAGTTCTGTTGCTGCGGAAACTAATAGTTTAGTCAATCGATAGTCATTGGAGAAAACCCCACCAGTAGTAGTTGCCTTCCTTGTTGCTTTTTATATTCCATGTTGCTATGGAAAGAAACCGGAAATTGAAAGTGATACGAAAGTGATATTGATAGTGAAAGTGAAAGTGATCATTTATTTTTATAGACTTAATATAGAATAAACAAAATTGGTTTGGATGAATTGCGAATCTGTTATGGGTTTACCCACTTTTTTGGCTAGATTGACTTGCCTATTTGTTAATAGAGGAAAACATTGTCTTTTTTATACTATAGTTTTACTTAAAAATGAAATTAAAATAATTTTATAGATGATGATGAATGTACATTAAACACAGACAACTGCCACATTAATGCTGACTGTTCCAATACTGATGGTGGATTTAGTTGTAGTTGCATGTCTGGATACACAGGAGATGGTGTCACTACATGTTTAGGTAATAAATAAATTGACATACAATAATTACAAACATAATTTTTTTAAAAGCTGAAAACATTTTCATTTTTATACTATAATTATATTTACTTAAAAAAATGAATTTAAAATAATTTTATAGATGATGATGAATGTACATTAAACACAGACAACTGCCACATTAATGCTGACTGTTCCAATACTGATGGTGGATTTAGTTGTAGTTGCATGTCTGGATACACAGGAGATGGTGTCACTATATGTTTAGGTAATAAATAAATTGACATACTATAATTACAAACATAATTTTTTTAAAAGCTGAAAACATTTTCATTTTCATTTTTATACTATAATTATACTACTACTAGGTCGAGCGAACTCGGACAGTGGAAATGAGATCCTTCCAGGCTTCCCGATTCTCCATAGTTGTCGCAATTTCGTTTCTCCCAAGTTCAGTATCCCTTTCAAGTTGATCTATATATGTTATGGCAGGTCGTCCACGACTACGCTTTCCATGAGTTGGTTGCCAGAGAAGTAGATCTGGTATGACCTCGTCTTTACTTCGCCAGCAGTGCCCACTGAATCTTAATCTGCGTTCACGGAGGGTGGTTGATACAGGTGGTATTGTACCATAAAGCTTGGCGTTTGTCATGTGTTGTCTCAAGCTGATGTTTAGGGCTGCCCTTAGTAGTCTTGTGTAGCAACCATCAATTCGTTGTTCAAGTGATTTAGTCAGTGTCCAGGTCTCACCCCCGTATAAAAATACACTTTCCACTGTGGCTCGAAAGAACTTAGTCTTCAGGTGCCTGGAGAGATCTGATTTCCAGATGGTATCCATTTTTGATAGAGCTACCCAAGCCTTTGCTTTCCTAACTTCTATGTCCTTTTTGCTACTCTCTATCCATGATCCAAGGTACTGGAAGTTATCGACCTTCCTTAGTTGATTATTATCAATGGTTGTCAAGTTTCCATCAACATTAAAGGTCATGAATTCGGTCTTGGTAGCATTTATATGCAATCCAACCTCCTTAGCAGCCCTCTCCACTTTATTTAGTAGAAGCTGTGCATCTGCTAGCGTATTAGAGAGCAGGGCGATGTCATCCGCAAAGTCGGTGTCTGTGACTGTAGTTGCCGGATATCTACTACTTCTGCGTTCTTGAAGTGTGAATCCCAGATCTTCACCCTTTGTGGCCGTCCTCATTGCATAATCCAGCACAATTACAAATAGTAAAGGTGCTAATGTGTCACCTTGCAGTACGCCAGCCAGGATTGAGAAAAACTCAGTTTCACCATCTGGTGAGAGTACCTGCGCTTCTGTGTCACAATATAACAATCCAATGCCAGCAACGATTACTTCTGGTATTCCATAAGCTCTTAGGATTTCAAGCATTTTACCTCTATGGATGGAGTCGAATGCCTTCTTGAAGTCAACAAAAGTCATGACTGCGGGGAGATTCTTTGACTTAATTCCTTCAATCAGTCTCCGTAGTGCAAGTATCTGAGCTATTGTTGATCTACTTGGTCGAAATCCGTTTTGGCTCTTACGCAGTAGTTTCTCTATGTGAGGCCTAAAGCCTATATAGAATCATTTTATTGTATATTTTGGCAGCTACCATAAGCAGACAGATCCCACGATAGTTTGTTGGTATGCCGAGGTCTCCTTTCTTGGGGAGAGACTTTAGTTGACCTTTAGTCCAAATTGGTGGTGGCTTTTCCCCTTTTAACATCCGGTTGCAAACATTCAATAATGGTCTATTTAGCACTCCGGTTTTCCATACCTCCGCTGGGATTTCATCTAATCCACTCGCTTTATTATTATTGGACATGCTTTTAATGCTTCTTTGGAGTTCGGCAGGTGTGAAGTCCCCTGTTTCTATAGGTAGTATCTTGTCATATATTTTCCTTGTAGGGCTGACCTCGATGTTTGGTGGCTGCCCAAGCAAGTTGCTGAAGTGATTTTTCCACTTCCCAACACGTTTTTCAGGACTATCGGCTTTGAGGCGCCCCTTTGCACAACTTTTCCGACCAGATACGTCATTTACAGTTTGTCAGGTAAGTCTTGATTGTTGCTGTATGTGAGCAGTTGTAATTGCTTCAGTTTTATCCTGTATGTACTTTTCCTGGCTGATGTTGTAGGCCAATTTAAGATCGTCCTTAGCTTTCTCAACTTTGTTAATTTTTTCGGTTGTTGGTTGTTCGGTTTTAACTTTGTAGGCTATCTTAAGATCTTCTCTCTTACAAGTAACCTCAGAGTTTTACCATGGCACATACTGTTTTCGTTTAGGTTTCTGGGGAATATGCCTCTTAGCTGATTCCTTGTGGGCTGTTATTATATTCTGGTATATTGAATCGGTGGATTGGTCTTCATCCATTGACTGAAGTGCTTTAAAGCGGTTTTGAACTTCTACTGTATAAGCATCCTTTACAGCATTGTCAGTTCTGAGTTTCTCCCAGTCATAGTTGATTTGCTTGCTTGTCATGGGTTTGCTGGCTCTCAAACTGAGTCTGATCTCTGCAGTCACAATTCTGTGGTCCGAACCAATTAGGTTGAACGAGCTGTATGCCTCGCAGTTGATCATGCTATTTCTCCACTTTTTGTTTATAAGGATGTAATCCAGTTGTGCTTTGGTTCCATTAGGGTATTGAAAGGTCCATAGCTTCCCCTTACTCTTTTCGAATGTGTTGTTTGTTGGTATCAATTCACATTCTTCCATTAGGTCTAAAAGTAAGTACCCATTTCTGTTAGAACTGGTGTTATAGGTGTAACCCTTGATGTCTTCTGGGCCAATTTGCCCATTCAGGTCACCAGCAATGACTTTAACATTGTGTTTCGGGATGTCCTTAATAAGTCCAGTCAGTTCTTCATAAAACTTGACTGCTGTTCTGGTTCTGAGGCATTGGTTGGACTGTAGCAACATATAACTGTTGTCTTGGGATTCCCATCAAATGTTGCGATCATAACCCTGGAATTTATAGATTCGATGTTGTTTAGGGTCTTAAGTGCAAATGGGCTTAGCAGAATTCCTACTCCACCAATTGATGCATTGGCCGAGTTTCTTACTGCTGAGCTTGTTACCAACGTCCATCCATTTCCAATGTCATTGTACTTCATGGCAGTGTCTTCATGACAAATCCGATGTTCTTGGATGCAGATGATGTCGATGTTATATTCCATTGCCAGAGGGACCATGTCACCCTGTTTGCTCTGTGCTTTCAGCGTGCGTGCGTTCATTGTAGCAATCTTTAGTGTCTTTTTACATTTCAACAGGTTGGTTCCTCTTTCCTCTCTGTCCTCTGTTCCAGTAGCCTATTTATCGACCCCAGCATGGTGTACCACTGAGGGACGCGGTCCTTGTTGACCCGGGCGACGACCGAGCCGGTATTTCTCCTGGAGGGTTCTCATACTCATATCTTTCAGTTGCGGGAGTAAACCGCTTGTGGTCGCAACTCCTACAAGCGTCTTCGCAGTAGGTCGCCGTTGGTTGATTACCTTCCGCCGACCTTGTCAGCATGTCTAGCCGTTGGTTGAATACCTTCCGCCTATCCATGGCCTACAGCCCTGCTGCCGACTGTAGGGGTCCATTTGTTACACCCTGAACCAAGTGTGCCTCCTGGGTTAGGTTACCTAACACTGGTAGAGGAGCATCCAGTATAGACAGGGCGGGGCGTGTATCATCTCTAATGCAGATGCGTATCAAGCCTTTGCCTTCAATGGTGCCCTAGGCGCTATAGCCCTCAATGACTTATTTAGTTGACGGGGCTGAACCAACCCACTCTTGATCAACTAAATAATGAATAGGCTATGATTATCGGGCATGCCCTACTGGGCTGACAGCTACAGGTAGTGCCACATTACTGCCATAGTGGTAGCAGGATCTGGGGACCTGACCTGAACTGGACTATAATTATATTTACTTAAAAAAATGAATTTAAAATAATTTTATAGATGATGATGAATGTACATTAAACACAGACAACTGCCACATTAATGCTGACTGTTCCAATACTGATGGTGGATTTAGTTGTAGTTGCATGTCTGGATACACAGGAGATGGTGTCACTACATGTTTAGGTAATAAATAAATTGACATACAATAATTACAAACATAATTTATTTAAAAGCTGATTATTTCAAACCATCAAATATATAAATTGATTGTGTCACCTTGTTTCTTGCGTTATACGGGTTTGTGAGGGTTCTGAATTCAATGGAATCAGTAAAAATTTCATAAGAGTTTTCAAACTTGTATTTTTCGCCGGTGGGTGAAAATTGTTGTGCCAGCACCAAATTTTGGAAAATAAGCAAATTGATCAGGAGATAGTATCATCTTGTTTATTGCGTTATACGGGTTTATGAGGGTCCTGAATCCGATGGAATCAATAAAAACAGCACTGGACATCGCAAGCTTGTACTTTTTGGTGATGGGTACGAAATTTGGTGCTAGCACCAAAATTTGCCAAATTGTGCCGAAAAATACAAGTAGCAATGATGGGGCATTTTAGAAATGTATTCCATTAGAATCAGCTCCCTAGAAACCTGAAAATGTGAATTTATAGCATCGTATAAGTGAATTAAAAATTTTGTGTTCTAACTGAAAAGTGCTGGTTACTTGTTTTTTTCATTTTTTTCCTACGCAGAGAGGACTAAACAGCCATTTATAGTAATCATATTATTTTTAAATATTTTCCAATGAATTTTGCGCCCCAGAAAACCTGTATTGAAAAACAATTAGACGAAAAATGTAACTTTCAAATTTTCTGAAAATTGTGCACTACTTGTAATTTTGGTGCTGCAATATAACCACCCCAGTACATTTTTTCGAAAATTTTTTTTCCGTCGGATCCTGTCTAGTGATACCTACGTACAAACAAAAAATCAGACGTTTGCGTAAAAAATTTGTAGATTTTAGATAGATTTTAGATATTGTAGGTATTTGTACAACATTTTATAGCCCGGTACTAATAGGGTTAAAAAAATGAATTTAAAATAATTTTATAGATGATGATGAATGTACATTAAACACAGACAACTGCCACATTAATGCTGACTGTTCCAATACTGATGGTGGATTTAGTTGTAGTTGCAAAACTGGATACACAGGAGATGGTGTCACTACATGTTTAGGTAATAAATAAATTGACCTACAATAATTACAAACATAATTTTTAAAAGCTGAAAACATTTTCATTTTTATACTATAATTATATTTACTTAAAAAAATGAATTTAAAATAATTTTATAGATGATGATGAATGTACATTAAACACAGACAACTGCCACATTAATGCTGACTGTTCCAATACTGATGGTGGATTTAGTTGTAGTTGCATGTCTGGATACACAGGAGATGGTGTCACTACATGTTTAGGTAATAAATAAATTGACATACAATAATTACAAACATAATTTTTTTAATAGCTGAAAACATTTTCTTTTTTATACTATAATTATATTTACTTAAAAAAATGAATTTAAATTAATTTTATAGATGATGATGAATGTACATTAAACACAGACAACTGCCACATTAATGCTGACTGTTCCAATACTGATGGTGGATTTAGTTGTAGTTGCATGTCTGGATACACAGGAGATGGTGTCACTACATGTTTAGGTAATAAAAAATTGACATACAATAATTACAAACATAATTTATTTAAAAGCTGAAAACATTTTCATTTTTATACTTTAATTATATTTACTTAAAAAAATGAATTTAAAATAATTTTATAGATGATGATGAATGTACATTAAACACAGACAACTGCCACATTAATGCTGACTGTTCCAATACTGATGGTGGATTTAGTTGTAGTTGCATGTCTGGATACACAGGAGATGGTGTCACTACATGTTTAGGTAATAAATAAATTGACATACAATAATTACAAACATAATTTATTTAAAAGCTGAAAACATTTTCATTTTCATTTTTATACTTTAATTATATTTACTTAAAAAAATGAATTTAAAATAATTTTATAGATGATGATGAATGTACATTAAACACAGACAACTGCCACATTAATGCTGACTGTTCCAATACTGATGGTGGATTTAGTTGTAGTTGCATGTCTGGATACACAGGAGATGGTGTCACATGTTTAGGTAATAAATAAATTGACATACAATAATTACAAACATAATTTTTTTAAAAGCTGAAAACATTTTCATTTTTATACTATAATTATATTTACTTAAAAAAATGAATTTAAAATAATTTTATAGATGATGATGAATGTACATTAAACACAGACAACTGCCAAATTAATGCTGACTGTTCCAATACTGATGGTGGATTTAGTTGTAGTTGCATGTCTGGATACACAGGAGATGGTGTCACATGTTTAGGTAATAAATAAATTGACATACAATAATTACAAACATAATTTTTTTAAAAGCTGAAAACATTTTCATTTTTATACTATAATTATATTTACTTAAAAAAATGAATTTAAAATAATTTTATAGATGATGATGAATGTACATTAAACACAGACAACTGCCACATTAATGCTGACTGTTCCAATACTGATGGTGGATTTAGTTGTAGTTGCAAAACTGGATACACAGGAGATGGTGTCACTACATGTTTAGGTAATAAATAAATTGACATACAATAATTACAAACATAATTTTTTAAAAGCTGAAAACATTTTCATTTTCGTACTATAATTATATTTACTTAAAAAAATGAATTTAAAATAATTTTATAGATGATGATGAATGTACATTAAACACAGACAACTGCCACATTAATGCTGACTGTTCCAATACTGATGGTGGATTTAGTTGTAGTTGCAAAACTGGATACACAGGAGATGGTGTCACTACATGTTTAGGTAATAAATAAATTGACATACAATAATTACAAACATAATTTTTTAAAAGCTGAAAACATTTTCATTTTTATACTATAATTATATTTACTTAAAAAAATGAATTTAAAATAATTTTATAGATGATGATGAATGTACATTAAACACAGACAACTGCCACATTAATGCTGACTGTTCCAATACTGATGGTGGATTTAGTTGTAGTTGCATGTCCGGATTCACAGGAGATGGTGTCACTACATGTTTAGGTAATAAATAAATTGACATTATAAATATGACATATAAAATATTACATATTTTTTAGATTTTTTAGAGATCGCTGTACTGGCCTACTGACGTACTACTGCCTAGGCCTATATAAATATTGGAATACTTAAAAGCATCTTATTTACAATGACGCATCCACAGAATATTAATGTCGCAAATGATGAAAACGATCACAGTATTATTGCTAGTATTATTTCATCAATGGATGACCCTGAAATAAAGAATTGTTTAAGCTGCTGGTCCCAGGAGGAGACAGGAACTGCAATCACCAAAAAACTTAACAAATGTCCAACCAGCCAACTTCGCAAGACAGCCCTTAACATGGGATGTGAAAGGGCGAATGACAACCTCTATAAGGCGCAATTAGTAGTTGAGGTTGTTAAATCAATTGAACGTTTCCTACCTGAGGAATGCGCGAACTGTGGGGCTGACTACTCATGCGAGTTCGGAGAGAAAACCGCTATTCAATGTTTCATTTGTCAACGAGGTGTTCACAGTGGTTGTGTCACTGATCCACCGCAAACAGAAGAATATAAAGCACTAACATCGGCCCGCGGATTTGTCTGGGTATGCCTCTATTGCCAACAACGGGCCATAGCTGGCAAAGCAATTATTCGCGATAACGAAGGCAAATCCATTGCCGGTATTCGTAAGCGTCAAATTCTAGGCGCAGTGGCTACGACTGAAGGAGTACCGGTACCGTTGTCGGAACAAATGAGGGTTAAGGAACTGCAAACGAGAAGTCCAACAGTCAATGGGCCAAGTCAGTTCGAGAGTGATAACTGCATTCTCACCATTACAAACACCGCTACTGGTAGAGACAACACTGATAGTGTTGTACAACCAATTCACCGTCAGTACCAGTATATGGATTCGACCAACCAAACTCAAGTTAGTCGACTACAAAACCGCTTTGATATACTGGATGATGAAGATGATGATGTTGTCGATTTAGGTTCTGTACATTATGAAACAGAGGATGAATGGGTAAATCCCAACAGTACTGTTGGTAGAGAGACGTCACCGGTATCACACAACCACAATAAATCGGAACCTCATTCTACAAACAGCAGCAATGAAAATAGACCTGTCTGTCGGTTCTTTCGCAATGGGAACTGCCAGTTTGGCCGATCGGGACGAGGCTGTTCATATTGACATCCAAAACTTTGTCTTAAATTCTTAAACAAAGGAAAATCAAGCCAAGGTGGCTGCACTAAGGGGACGTCCTGTAGGTACTTTCATCCCACACTGTGCCGCAATTCTGTCAACGAGAAACAATGGCAAATGTAACTTCTACCATATCCGTGGCACTCAACGTGTCAAGAGGCTGCAGGAAAATCGCGTGGAAGACAGATATAATATCAGGGAACAAAGTGTTGGGCTACAAGGGAATAACATAGTCTCCCGGAGCTACACCAAGTCGAACCTCCCCCCTCATAGAGAAATCGACCAACCAAACACCAATGGTCAAATCCAGCAGCGTAATGTGGAATGCTATCGCTATGGTGAAGCTCAGACTTTGCAGACCACGGATCAGAGTTCTTTTTTAGAGAACGCCATGGCAGAAATGCAGAACTCGTTTACTATGCAAATGTCTCAGATGCAGGATCAAATATTGGGTATGCAGCGCCAGTTCTCTCACCAACTTCAGCAGTTGGTGCAGCTACAGCCCCAGGCAGCTGCATCCCCACCTCAAACCCAAATACAATACTATACTCAGCAACCGAGTGTCCACAACACACAACAAATGCAAGGTTTTGCCCAGTCGGGCCAGGTTCATATAGTACCGGTGTCCAACCCAACCCAAATTATGGTGTAAACCATGGCTCTTACAGTTATGTAAATAATTTTGAGGATACCATTTTTCATAGAGGAAGGAGTGCCAATAATAATTTTCGCACTCATATTAATAACTTTGAATTGAATAATAATAAAGCCAAAATGCAAAACGCTGTTGGTTCTTCCCCTAAGGAAAATATAAATGCAAATTTTACCAATTTACATAATATTAAGAGCCAGGGCTACACGAATAATTTAAATTGTGCTCCAAGTAATACTAATCTTACTACCGGTTCTACAAACACTAATATTAGTAGTAGTAATACTCACTACTACTAATAGTACTAACCAAAAAGGGCTCAGTTATGGCAATTTTTCTAGCTACACGAATTGTTATCAAAATAATATTAATCAACATTTTATTGTACTAAATATCCAAGGGCTACATTTTCAAGGCCAGCCATCTAAAGTACCACATATTCAGGACTTGGCTAGTTCTTCTCCCCAATTTATTGCCCTAACCGAAACCCATTTAAATAGTAAGTTTTTGGATGCTGAATTAAAAGTACCAGGCTATACCTTAGTTAGGGCTGACAGGGATTCTAGAGCCAAAGGAGGTGCCGGTATATATATAAATGATAATATTGTTTTCACAATAATCGAAAAATACTCAAATACTGTTTGTGAATTCTTAGCTGTTCATTTTCAGTGTAGTGATACCCTAGTATTTGTAGTATATCGGCCTCCTTCCTGTGAAATAAAATTATTTAAGGAGTGTTTAAATAGGGTTGAAAATATTATTGAATGCGAAAATTTCAATAATAGTAGACTCCTAATCTCTGGGGACTTTAATTTTCCCAACATTTCTTGGGGCAGGGACACTTTTTCATCTCACTCTCCAATAGCCTCTATAAATTATCAGGGCAATGCATTGCTTGGATTAATGTCACGCTGGTTTATGACCCAGGTCGTTGACAAACCAACCCGCTTGAACAGTACCATCGATCTACTTATTACCAACGATTTAGACTACATAGACAAAGTAAATGTATATGGTACCAATTATTCAGACCACAATGTTGTACAAATTTTCACGAGTAAAATAGAAGCAAACACACAACACAATATAGAACGCAATAACGTACCGGTGCAAGGTTTTAAGAACCTGAACTTTATTTCTGAAAAAACTGATTGGGTATCCGTGAAATCAGAAATTAAAGAAACAGATTGGTCAGAATTATTTTGAGATAAAACGTTGGACCAAAAAGTTGAAATTTTGTTACAAAATTTAGAATCTATTTGCGAAAGTAACGTCCCACCGAGAAAACCAAATTCAAAAGCAAAAATTCCCTTAGAGAGACACTCATTATTTAAAAAACGAACAAAGTTGTTGAAAAGAATAATAAATTCAACGTCAAAAGTGAAAATAGCCAAATTAAATTCCGATTTGACTAAACTCGATTCAGAGTTATATCTATCTCGCCAGCATGAATCAAAAAGGAACGAAATTAATGCCGTGAATAAGATCAAAGTAAATCCGAAATTCTTTTTTTCCTTTGCTAACACGAAACGTAAGGATAAAGTAAATGTTGGTCCATTTGTTATTAACCCTATTAGTACCGGGCTATAAAATGTTGTACAAATACCGGGAGGGGGTCATATTGACCCCCCCCCTCTAAAATCTACAAATATTTACGAAAACGTCTGATTTTTTGTTTGTACGTAGGTATCACTTGTCTGGATCCGACCGAAAAAAAAAAATTTCGAAAAAATGTACTGGGGTGGTTATATTGCAGCACCAAAATTACAAGTAGTGCACAATTTTCACAAAATTTGAAAGTTACATTTTCGGCTAATTATTTTTCAATACAGGTTTTCTGGGGCGCAAAATACATTGGAAAATATTTAAAAATGATATGATTACTATAAATGGCTGTTTAGTCCTCTCTGCGTAGGAAAAAAATGAAAAAAACAAGTAACCAGCACTTTTCAGTTAGAACACAAAATTTTTAATTCACTTATACGATGCTATAAATTCACATTTTCAGGTTTTCGAGGGCCCTGATTCTAATGGAATACATTTCTAATATGCCAGATCATTGCTACTTGTATTTTTCGGCGTAATTTGGCAAATTTTGGTGCTAGCACCAAATTTCGTACCCATCTCCAAAAAGTACAAGTTTGCGATGTCCAGTGCTGTTTTTATTGATTCCATCGGATTCAGGACCCTCATAAACCCGTATAACGCAAGAAACAAGGTGATACTATCTACTGATCAATTTGCATATTTTCCAAAATTTGGTGCTGGCACAACAATTTTCACCCACCGGCGAAAAATACAAGTTTGAGAACTCTTATGAAATTTTTGCTGATTCCATTGAATTCAGAACCATCACAAACCCCTATAACGCAAGAAACAAGGTGACACAATCAATTGATTTATTTGATGGTTTTCAAAATTTGGTGCTAGCACCACATTTTGCACCCACATCCGGAAAATACAAGTTTGAGATGTCTAGTTCGATAATTATATATGCCATTGAATTCAGAACAGCCATAAACTTCTAAAACGCAAGAAATAAATTGTCACAAGCAATTTTATCTATTGAATGGATTTTCAAAATTTCGTGCTAGCACCAAAATTTGCACACAGCACCGAAAAAATACAAGTTTGATACGCTTGGTGCAACTCGTATATATTTTATCGAATCCAGAACCCCAAAAAACCCCAATTGCGTAAAAAAACAAGTTTCAAACAATCAATTTACAAAATTGACATATTTCAAAATTTGGTGCTGGCACCAAAATTTGGCACCAAACGAAAAAAACAAGTTTGAAATTTCTAAATCAATTTATATGAATTCCATCCAATTTCTAACACCAAAAAACCGGTGTAAATCGAAAATAGAGATGTTACAATTCATATTTAATGAAATGTAATTTTCAAAAAACGTCTCAAAAAAAGTGCCAAAAGTAGGGTTAAAAAATGGTGCTATAACTCGAAAAGTACCCAATATTTTTGAAAACGGTTTTCACTACTAGGAAGACAATAGATTTTTAGGAAAAGTCATAAAATTTCAGATTCCCAACTGCGTTTGTTTCAGAATTATAATAAAAAAACCACGGGGGGGGTCATATTGACCCCCCCCCGGGTTTAATAGGGTTAACGGCAAAATAGTTTCTAATCCCGTTGATGTTTGTGAAACTTTACACGAACAATACCAATCAGTTTTTTCCAATCCAATTGCAGCTCTTAGGGTCTACTCACCCTCAGAGTTCTTTAAAGTCGATCAAGATACCAAACTAACTGATGTCCCGATTACATTAGAACTTATTATCATGGCTATTGATAAGCAATGTGCAGCCTCATCGGCAGGTCCTGATGGTATTCCAGCTCTTCTACTCAAATCATGTAAGAATGAGTTGGCCCATCCCCTCTCTATAATCTATCAGGAATCATTATCATCTGGTATATTTCCATCTACTTTTAAATTTGGACATATTACCCCAATATTTAAGAAAGGATCCCGACTGGAGCCAATTAATTATCGACCAGTAAGTCTTACATCCATCCTCTCAAAGACCCTTGAACGTTTAGTAAGGTGGAGACTAGTAGAATATCTGGAGATAAATAACCTCCTTAATGTGACTCAGCATGGCTTCCGGGCTGGGCGTTCTTGTCTTTCCCAACTACTAGACCATTACACATACATTCTAGACTTGCTGGCAACGGCTGAAGGAGCCGATGTGATCTACCTTGACTTTGCCAAGGCATTTGACAAGGTAGACCACGGCGTCTTACTTCACAAAATTAAAAAACTTGGTATCAGCGGTAGTTTGGGAGTGTGGCTCGCAAACTTCCTAACAAATCGGTCCCAGAAAGTTGTAATAAACGGTGCCAGTTCCCATCCCCAACTCATCCTTAGCGGGGTTCCACAAGGAACGGTACTTGGACCCCTACTGTTCCTTATTATGGTTGGGGACATTAACACTAACACAAACAATAAATTATCATCATTTGCTGACGACACAAGAGTAACTGCTCCATCTCTTAACAATGATGACAATAATCTACAAAGAGATTTAAATACAATATATGATTGGGCTGTAAATAACAATATGCATCTACATGGTGACAAATTTGAGCATCTGCACTACAGCAACAAACCCAAATCTCATCCACACAATAGCTACACGTATATAAATTCTACTGGCGACCATTTGATAATAACTTCAGATCATGCAACTAAAGATCTAGGTATGACCATGAGTGATAATGGGCGTTTTTCATTACATTTCACAAACATTTGTAAAACCGGATCTCAGTTATGTGGCTGGATACTAAGGACATTTACAACCCGTAATGTAATCCCCATGGTTACGCTTTTTAATTCTCTCGTCCGCCCAAGACTCGAATATTGCTGCCAGTTGTAGAACCCAGCTACTGTAGCTGATATCCAAAAAATTGAAAATGTACAACGGGCCTACACCCGCCGCATATTTGGAATGAAGGATATAAATTATTGGGAACGCTTGAAAATGTTACGGTTATATTCGCTCGAGCGGAGGAGAGAAAGGTATATAATAATATATACATGGAAAATTATCGAAAATAGAGTTCCAAATATTTCAGATTTAACCTATAAAATTAAATCTACAAAAAACATCCGCAGAGGTCGACTTTGTACCATACCGTCCCTTGCAAGTAAGGCTACATGTCGCGTCTCCTCTCTTATAGACAACAGTTTTTGTGTTATTGGACCTAAATTATTTAACACCATCCCAAAACATATAAGAGACTTGACAGGCTGCGCACTGGCGACTTTTAAAAAGCATCTTGATGCATATCTTTTCACCGTCCCAGATTGTCCCGACTCGCCTGGATACACTGACTCGAGACCTATCTAGTCAAACTCCCTAACTAAGGTACAAGTATTCAAATAAATTAAATGGACTACATTTCTTTCATTGCATTGTCCATTTTACCCACGCATGGCCGATCGGGTCTTTTGCGACCCGAGCAGTGTCCATTTTACCCACGCATGGCCGATCGGGTCTTTTGCGACCCGAGCAGATATTGTTTTTTCAACCAATCAAATAGCTTTGGGCCCACCAACCCAAAATTTCATGAATTCCTACCATATTATGCTACAAACAACATAGCATCAGAAGATTTTAAAAAATTTCAATTTTCTGGGTTTTATGAACTGTTTTCCAAAGTCCCCACATATTTGGCTGGTTTGGGTCACAAACGTCCCATACGGATTTACCTGTTTGCAGTTAGTACTGTTTGCTGTAGTTACACCGTATGCTACTGCAGTACTGCTATACCAAGGCCTAAGGTTCTCTAGTAGGCCTTGTGCATACATATATACACTATACCTGTATACCGTACAGCAGTACCGGTATTCTACATAGGCCAGTCAGCAGTCTGTACCGGTACCTGTACAGTGTGTTCACGTTCAACCTGCATTGACCTGTCCTGTCACTGCCTGTCGTTTTGTTCATGGTTAAAAATGAAGGATTCAGGCTGTCTCGTTTGGACGACAAACTAATAAATAGCTACTGGTACGGGTACCGGTACCCCATCGCGCAAGGAATATCCAAGGAGAACTCGCATACCCCGTCAAGATCTATTCCTTGATAAGCCCGATTTCGAAAGTGAGTCTGAAGAGGAAGGTTGCCTTTCTGATGTTGAAGATGGGCTTCAAGGGTCGAATTCAGAAGCTGATAATGTAGAATCTCAATCATCATCTGGATCTGGAGATGATTCTGTGGATTTGCCTACCGGTACAACACTTACAACTGCAACTGGTCATGCTGGTACCAGTACCGATGGTGAATCAGCTCAACCACATGATGTACCGGTACCAATACCGCCTCTACATGTACCTTCTGGCGTCTTTCACAAACTTGTAAATAAGAAAGTTGTGGTGACTGATTTGTGGGCCAGTAAGGCTCCAACCACAGGAAAGACTCGTGAGATAAATATTTACCGTTCATCTTCAGGTTTGTTTGCCTGTTTGTTGTAGTACTGTAGTAGGTAGTAGTAGGCTGTAGTAGTTTGTTTGTATGATCTGTGGTGGGCATACCATATACTGATATAGCCTGTACCCGATCGATGTGGCTATAGATGTCTAGCCTGACAGCTAATATCAGTTGAGGCTATCTAGATCTGTAGATCTATAAGATCTATCCAATCCAAATAATTTTAATTTTAAGTTATTTAGGTATGCCCTACTTGTTGGCTACCAGTAGCAGTAGCCTATTGTCTAAATTTGTTTTATTTTATTTTTTTCAGGATTGCCCCGACATGTTCGAGATTTGAATATTGTAGAAACAATACATGCATTCCAGTTGTTGTTCAATGTTGCATTGATGTCGGTGGTTCTGAAGTACTCAAATGAAGAGGGTTTGCGGAACTCACCTGCCTTTACTCCATTTACACTGGAAGAGTTAACTGGATTCATTGGATTTTTGATATATTCTGGTGTACAACGGGATTCTCGATTACCCATAGATGAGTTGTTTGATACTGTGAAAGGTCATGGGCGGCGTATATATAATGCAGCATTCAGTCGTCTGAGAGTCAAGGAGTTTTTGCTAGTTCTGGACCGACTAGCACCCCTTCGTGATGTTTGGGACATATTTACCTCCAGACTACGGTCTTGCTATATTCCTGGTCCATACTTGACAGTCGATGAAATGTTAACGCCTTTTCGTGGTAAGTGTAGCTTCAGGCAGTACATGAAGAGTAAGCCAGCTAAATATGGTCTCAAGGTGTGGTGGCTGTGCGATGCTACCACTTTCTATCCAATAAGTGGGCAGGTTTACTTAGGCAAGCAACCCGGGCGTGCTGGCCGTGAAGTCAATCAAGGAAAGCGTGTTGTGCTGGATCTAATTGATACCATAAAGAACTCAGGGCGCAATATTTGTGCGGACAACTTTTTTTCCAGTTTAGCCCTTGTGAATGAACTGCGACAGCTCAAACTTTCATACCTAGGTACAATACGCAAGAACAAGCCAGAGCTGCCACTGGAGTTTACCACTGTTGGGTCAAGGCCACCGCTTTCCAGCTTGTTTGGTCACCAGGAAACTGCAACAATAGTCTCCTACATCACTGCAAAGAAGAAGAATGTGACACTAATTTCTTCAATGCACTACGATCAAAAGTGTGTTGATACTGCTGCGATGAAACCGGAGATGATTGTGGATTATAATCACTGCAAATGTGGTGTCGATGTCATGGACAAGATGGTTACGATGATGACAGTCCGTCGTGGAACTTTTCGATGGCCACAGAAATTGTTTTATACAATGGTTGATGTGGCTGGAATTGCTTCATATGTTATATTTAAGCTTTATTATCCTTCCCCTGGCAAATGTTCAAATACAGACAGGAGGAAATTTATTCTGTCTCTTTCTGTGGGTTAACTCAAGGTGGCCATTCAATCACGTAAACTGAGCTGTCACATCCCACAGCAGTCACACAGCCTGGCTGTGGCTATTCAAGGACAGTCACCTTCTTCCAGCCAAGGAATTGTTGTAAGTGGAACACGCAAGAGGAAGCGGTGTTTCCTTTGCCCCGCCGCATTGGACATTAAAACTGTTGGCATCTGCCAGAAATGTACAAAACCTGTTTGTAAACGGCACCGACATGAACTGATAAACTGTGAAATGTGTGTAAATGAATGATATGATAAATAAATATATACTCATTGTATGCCCTTCATAAATTTCTTAAACTTTGTCTGTTGAATGTGCTCTTTGTGTTTTATGCTTATATTATTAAAATTATTCTACTTTCGCTGATTATTGGAACTTTATATCAATCAATCAATAATTGTTCAATCAATCAATAATTGATCAATCAATCAATAATTGATCAATCAATCAAAAAAATAAATCGATTAAACTGGCAACCAACCTTAAGGGAAACCGGTGGGCAGTTATTTTAATTGATGTAATTATTAGTTGTATATTTATTTTGCTTTCTTGTGACTTAAAATAACTCGGGTCGTTTGGGACCCGGAACGGCCAATGACGTGGGCGAAAAAAAGCGGCCATGGGTGGGTTAAACAGAAGAATTAGCCAGTTTTTGCACAATTTGTATACAATGTATATTTTTACTATAATGTTTTTTTTTCTCATTATTAGTTATGTGCATTTTGTGCCTTATTTGCGTAATTTTTACAACTGTAGGCCCGTACTTAATTATTTGATATACTGCAGTTTTTAGGTTTATGTACTTAATTTGGTGTGCTCTACGAGTTCTACCGTGTGAATTTTAAATCACTAAATATATATACAAGAATATACAAGAATATACAATAATTACAAATATAATTTTTTTAATAGCTGAAAACATTTTCTTTTTTATACTATAATTATATTTACTTAAAAAAATGAATTTAAAATAATTTTATAGATGATGATGAATGTACATTAAACACAGACAACTGCCACATTAATGCTGACTGTTCCAATACTGATGGTGGATTTAGTTGTAGTTGCATGTCTGGATACACAGGAGATGGTGTCACTACATGTTTAGGTAATAAATAAATTGACATACAATAATTACAAACATAATTTATTTAAAAGCTGAAAACATTTTCATTTTCATTTTTATACTTTAATTATATTTACTTAAAAAAATGAATTTAAAATAATTTTATAGATGATGATGAATGTACATTAATCACAGACAACTGCCACATTAATGCTGACTGTTCCAATACTGATGGTGGATTTAGTTGTAGTTGCATGTCTGGATACACAGGAGATGGTGTCACTACATGTTTAGGTAATAAATAAATTGACATACAATAATTACAAACATAATTTATTTAAAAGCTGAAAACATTTTCATTTTCATTTTTATACTTTAATTATATTTACTTAAAAAAATGAATTTAAAATAATTTTATAGATGATGATGAATGTACATGAAACACAGACAACTGCCACATTAATGCTGACTGTTCCAATACTGATGGTGGATTTAGTTGTAGTTGCATGTCTGGATACACAGGAGATGGTGTCATTACATGTTTAGGTAATAAATAAATTGACATACAATAATTACAAACATAATTTTTTTAAAAGCTGAAAACATTTTCATTTTTATACTATAATTATATTTACTTAGAAAAATGAATTTAAAATAATTTTATAGATGATGATGAATGTACATTAAACACAGACAACTGCCACATTAATGCTGACTGTTCCAATACTGATGGTGGATTTAGTTGTAGTTGCATGTCTGGATACACAGGAGATGGTGTCACTACATGTTTAGGTAATAAATAAATTGACATACAATAATTACAAACATAATTTATTTAAAAGCTGAAAACATTTTCATTTTCATTTTTATACTTTAATTATATTTACTTAGAAAAATGAATTTAAAATAATTTTATAGATGATGATGAATGTACATTAAACACAGACAACTGCCACATTAATGCTGACTGTTCCAATACTGATGGTGGATTTAGTTGTAGTTGCATGTCTGGATACACAGGAGATGGTGTCATTACATGTTTAGGTAATAAATAAATTGACATACAATAATTACAAACATAATTTTTTTAAAAGCTGAAAACATTTTCATTTTTATACTATAATTATATTTACTTAGAAAAATGAATTTAAAATAATTTTATAGATGATGATGAATGTACATTAAACACAGACAACTGCCACATTTATGCTGACTGTTCCAATACTGATGGTGGATTTAGTTGTAGTTGCATGTCTGGATACACAGGAGATGGTGTCACATGTTTAGGTAATAAATAAATTGACATACAATAATTACAAACATAATTTTTTTAAAAGCTGAAAACATTTTCATTTTTATACTATAATTATATTTACTTAGAAAAATGAATTTAAAATAATTTTATAGATGATGATGAATGTACATTAAACACAGACAACTGCCACATTAATGCTGACTGTTCCAATACTGATGGTGGATTTAGTTGTAGTTGCATGTCTGGATACACAGGAGATGGTGTCATTACATGTTTAGGTAATAAATAAATTGACATACAATAATTACAAACATAATTTTTTTAAAAGCTGAAAACATTTTAATTTTTATACTATAATTTTATATTTACTTAGAAAAATGAATTTAAAATAATTTTATAGATGATGATGAATGTACATTAAACTCAGACAACTGCCACATTAATGCTGACTGTTCCAATACTGATGGTGGATTTAGTTGTAGTTGCATGTCTGGATACACAGGAGATGGTGTCACATGTTTAGGTAATAAATAAATTGACATACAATAATTACAAACATAATTTTTTTAAAAGCTGAAAACATTTTCATTTTTATACTATAATTATATTTACTTAAAAAAATGAATTTAAAATAATTTTATAGATGATGATGAATGTACATTAAACACAGACAACTGCCACATTAATGCTGACTGTTCCAATACTGATGGTGGATTTAGTTGTAGTTGCTTGTCTGGATACACAGGAGATGGTGTCACTACATGTTTAGGTAATAAATAAATTGACATACAATAATTACAAACATAATTTATTTAAAAGCTGAAAACATTTTCATTTTAATATTTATACTTTAATTATATTTACTTAAAAAAATGAATTTAAAATAATTTTATAGATGATGATGAATGTCAATTAAACACAGACAACTGCCACATTAATGCTGACTGTTCCAATACTGATGGTGGATTTAGTTGTAGTTGCATGTCTGGATACACAGGAGATGGTGTCACTACATGTTTAGGTATTAAATAAATTGACATACAATTACAAACATAATTTTTTTAATAGCAGAAAACATTGTCTTTTTTATACTATAGTTATATTTACTTAAAAATTACTTTAAAATTATTTTATAGATTATGATGAATGTCAATTAAACACAGACAACTGCCACATTAATGCTGACTGTTCCAATACTGATGGAGGATTTAGTTGTAGTTGCAAAAATGATTTCAAAGGAGATGGTGTTACATGTATAGGTAATAAATAAATTGACATACAATAATTACAAACATAATTTTTTTAATAGCTGAAAACATTTTCATTTTTATACTACTACTACTAGGTCGAGCGAACTCGGACAGTGGAAATGAGATCCTTCCAGGCTTCCCTTTCCCGATTCTCCATAGTTGTTGCAATTTCGTTTCTCCCAAGTTCAGTATCCCTTTCAAGTTGATCTATATATTTTATGGCCAGTCGTCCACGACTACGCTTTCCATGCGTTGGTTGCCATAGAAGTAGATCTGGTATGACCTCGTCTTTACTTCGCCAGCAGTGCCCACTGAATCTTAATCTGCGTTCTCGGAGGGTGGTTGATACAGGTGGTATTGTACCATAAAGCTCGGCGTTTGTCATGTGTTGATTCTAGCTGATGTTTAGGGCTGCCCTTAGTAGTCGTGTGTAGCAACCATCAATTGGTTGTTCAAGTGATTTAGTCATCAGTGTCCAGGTCTCACCCCCGTATAAAAATACACTTTCCACTGTGGCTCGAAAGAACTTAGTCTTCAGGTGCCTGGATAGATCAGATTTCCAGATGGTATCCATTTTTGATAGAGCTACCTAAGTCTTTGCTTTCCTAACTTCTATTTCCTTTTTGCTACTCTCTATCCATGATCCAAGGTACTGGAAGTAATTGACCTTCCTTAGTTGATTATTATCAAAGGTTGTCAAGTTTCCATGAACGTTAAAGGTCATGATTTCGGTCTTGGTAGCATTTATATGCAATCCAACCTCCTTAGCAGCCCTCTCCACTTTATTTAGTAGAAGCTGTGCATCTGCTAGCGTATTAGAGAGCAGGGCGATGTCATCCGCAAAGTCGGTGTCTGTGACTGTAGTTGCGGGATATCTACTACTTCTGCGTTCTTGAAGTGTGAATCCCAGATCTTAACCGTTTGTGGCTGTCCTCATTGCGTAATCCAGCACAATTACAAATAGTAATGGTGCTAATGTGTCACCTTGCAGTACGCCAGTCAGGATTGAGAAAAACTCAGTTTCACCATCTGGTGAGAGTACCTGCGCTTCTGTGTCACAATATAACAATCCAATGCCAGCAACAATTACTTCTGGTATTCCATAAGCTCTTAGGATTTCAAGCTTTTTATTTCTATGGATGGAGTCGATTGCCTTCTTGAAGTCCACAAAAGTCATGACTGCGGGGAGATTCTTTGACTTAATTCCTTCTATCAGTCTCCATAGTGCAAGTATCTGAGCTATTGTTGATCTACTTGGTCGAAATCCGTTTTGGCTCTTACGCAGTAGTTTCTCTATGTGAGGCCTAATCCTATATAGAATCATTTTATTGTATATTTTGGCAGCTACCACAAGCAGACAGATCCCACGATAGTTTGTTGGTATGCCGAGGTCTCCTTTCTTGGGGAGAGGCTTTAGTTGACCTTTAGTCCAAATTGGTGGTGGCTTTTCCCCTTTTAACATCCGGTTGCAAACATTCAATACTGGTCTGTTTAGCACTCCGGTTTTCCATACCTCCGCTGGGATTTCATCTAATCCACTCGCTTTATTATTGGACATGCTTTTAATGCTTCTTTGGAGTTCGGTCGGCAGGTGTGATGTCCCCTGTTTCTATAGGTTGTTGCTTGTCATATATTTTCCTTGTTGGGCTGACCTCGATGTTTGGTGGCTGCCCAGCAGAATTCCTACTCCAATTGATGCATTGGCCGAGTTTCTTACTGCTGAGCTTGTTACTAATGTCTATCCATTTCCAATGCCATTGTACTTCATGGCAGTGTCTTCATGACAAATCCGATGTTATTGGATGCAGATGATGTCGATGTTGTATTCCATTGCCAGAGCGACCATGTCACCCTGTTTGGTATGTGCTTTCAGCGTGCGTGCGTTCATTGTAGCAATCTGTAGTGTCTTTTTACATTTCATCAGGTTGGTTCTTCTTCCTTCTGTCTTCTGTTCCAGTACCCGATTTATTGAACCCAGCCTGGTGTACCACTGAGGGACGCGGTCCTTGTTGACCCGGGCGACGACTGAGCCGGTATTTCTCCTGGAGGGTTCTCATACTCATATCTTTCAGTTGCGAGAGTAAACCGCTTGTGGTCGCAACTCCTACAAGCGTCTTCGCAATTCGTCATTTTTATACTATAATTATATTTACTTTATTTAAAAATGAATTTAAAATAATTTTATAGATGATGATGAATGTCAATTAAACACAGACAACTGCCACATAAATACTGACTGTTCCAATACTGATGTTGGATTTAGTTGTAGTTGCATGTCTGGATATGCAGGAAATGGTGTATAGCTAATAAATAAATTGACATACAATTACAAACATAATTTTTTTAATAGCTGAAAATATTTTCTTTTTTATACTATATTTATATTTACTTAAAAAAATGAATTTAAAATAATTTTATAGATGATTAATGTACATTTAACACGGACAACTGCCACATTAATGCTGACTGTTCCAATACTGATGGTTGTAGTTGCAAAACTGGATACACAGGATATGGTGTCACTACATGTACAGGTAATAAATAAATTGACATACAATAATTACAAACATAATTTTTTTAATAGCTGAAAACATTGACTTTTTTATACTATATTTATATTTACTTAAAAATGAATTTAAAATAATTTTATAGATGCTGATGAATGCACATTAAACACAGACAACTGTCACATTAAGGCTGACTGTTACAATACTGATGGTGGATTTAGTTGTAGTTGCAAAACTGGATACACAGGAGATGGTGTCACTACATGTACAGGTAATAAATAAATTGACATAAAATAAATTATAAACAAAATTTTGTTAATAGATGAAAAATGAATTTAAAAATTTTTTATTGATGATGAATGTCAATTAAACACAGACAACTGCCACATTTGTATTTATTTATTTATACCAGGCAAAGTACACCCATATTAAACATTATATACATACACCATAACAAAGAATCAGTAAACTACAGTAATATACTGTATGTAGTAATCAAACCAGAGAACGAGGGTCCCGAGCAGGGAAGCACAAAAAAAATATTTTTATATAGATAATGTATAACCAGTAAGTATGAAGAGCATACTGCATAATAAACGTGAAAGTAACTAATGCAAAGTTATATAATGCGTCATAATGGTTGTCCAGGGAACTGGGGCCAACAATACGGCTCGTGTGGAAGTTTTACTGGTAGTGGTAGTACAATTACCACTACCTTGCTGCAATGCTATACAATAGAATTCTATTAAATCGCATCAGGGATCCCCTTGAGGTCTTTAAAATACATGAGTGTTTAAAGCTCATTTATCCCATCATAGTAGACATGTACCGAACAAAAAGAGTCCCAAAAGAAATGAAAACAAATAAGTTGGTGCCAGTTCCCAAGAAGGGCAACCTAACACCCTATGGCTCTTTTCGGGGAATCTCATTGATCTCGTTTGCTGCAAAGCTATACAATAGAATTCTATTAAATCGCATCAGGGATCCCATTGAGAGACTGCTCCATGGAAATCAGAATGGGTTCCGTAAAGGTCGTGGGACCATGGAACCCATATTGGCACTTAGAAGGATAATTGAAGAGTTATCAAAAAAGAAAGACAGGCATCTGGCTGTTATCTTTGTTGACTTCTTCAAAGCCTTTGATTCAGTCTCCCGCTCACGTATGTTCAGCATACTTTCATTATATGGGATTCCTGATGAAATTATTGCAGCAATCAGATCAGTATACGATGGTTCGACAACATTTGTGTCTACTGTTGATGGTGACACAGAACCATTTGAAGTGTTATGGGGCGTCCTCCAGGGAGACACACTTGCACCATTCTTGTTCATAATTGTGGTTGACTATGTTCTACGCATGTCCTTAGATCATCATAATGATGATGGGGTGATGATAACTCCACCTACTGGCTCCAGAAGTCGAGGAATTCCTGCCAAGTACTTAACTGATCTAGACTTTGCGGATGACTTAGGAGTACTCTCAGAATTACTAGAGGGAGCCGAACGTCTCCTCAGCTCATTAGAACATGCTGCTTCTAGTGTTGGTCTTTTTATTAACTCCAGAAAGACCAAAATTTTGACAGTTAACTTTGAAAGTTCTCAGCAAGTCTCTGACCGGATGAGCATAAGCTCAAAGTATGGTATGCTTGAGCATGTGGACGACTTCTGTTACCTGGGATCATGGATCCGGAAGTCAGGTGAGGACCTTCGAATACGTAAGGGAAAGGCATGGGCAGCCTTGAATAGGCTTTCCAGGATTTGGAAGTCACCGAGAATTAATCGGAAACTTAAGGTCCGATTATTTAGAGCAGCAGTAGTTCCAGTATTCCTCTATGGGAGTCCATGTTGGGATCTAACTGCTGAGGTCACCAAATCTCTGGATGGCACATTCACAAGAATGCTATGCCGGGTTCATTGTGTCAAGTACAATGCACACATCTCCAACCAGACACTATTGACACTATAACACTATAACATTGGAGGTGTCTCATTGGTTCCCCCAAGCTTGACACTAGAACAAAATCGCCTCCGCTTTGCAGGACATTGCTTTCGCTTGAGGACCAGCCAGTGCATAATCTTGTACTCTGGCAGCCTCATGGAGTGAATAAGCATGGTGGACAGCCCATGACTTTCTTGAGACGCATCTTAAAGGACACTGGCCTTGAAGATGCAGATGATCTAGCAAATGTCATGGGTGATAGGGAGTTGTGGCGGCGCAATTTTGTCGACAAGCCGGCACAGCATTCTTAAAAATGCAGCTGCAATGCAGCATGCCGATACTAGTAGTAGTAGTAGGTAGTACAATTACATAGCACGGCACAGCACAGCGAGCGAGTGGTGAAAACTATTTATCTACTACAGATATAAATTGCCAACTGAGTATTACTGCGCACGTGATGGTTAATATAGATAGAGAAAATATATGGCCTGTCAGGTCTACACTCATTGGCTTTTGTGGTTGATACAACTGCCCTCCCATTGGTTGCCTTATATCATGCCACATAGCTCATCCCCTTTGGCCTTTATTGCCCTTGACTCACTGTGGGTGGATTATTAGTCCACCTTGTTGTGTCCACCATGTCTTATTGGATGTCACTGGTAGCCTTGTTAAATTGGCTCCCCCGCATTTTATAGGTTGGAAGCGCATAACCGCTAACAGAATAATACGCTAACACTCCCCCCATGCTATCTTCCTGGTTAGAAGATAGCATCTACCACAAGTGCACTCCAATTCCGGGGAACCCAACCTACTACTATCGGATCCCAATTAATTTTGGGGGTTTTCTCATTAATTTTGGTGTGAATATTGACTCAGTGAGAGCCAGAATTACCTAGGGAAAGGATAAGCTGTTATAAGTCCCACTTATACACAAATGGCTCATTTTGGTACGAGCAATACCATGAAATCCGATAAAGGAACGAATTACATCAGCACTAATAATGAAATAAAATCATATGTGAAGGAATTGAACCAATGGCAAGTGGATAACCAAACTCCATAGAACCGATTCCAATTGGACATTTAAGGCGTCGGATGCTCCTCGGTGGGGATGAAGATGAAGTTGGGAGAGATTGATACTTAGTGTCAAGATTTCAATTCAGTTAGTTGTACCGTGTCGAACATATCTCACTTGCAAACTCCTATGCACCTTGATGGAGGAAATCACAGCGTACATTAATGATAGACCACTAATGCCAGTGACAATGAACCCAAACAGCATGAAAATATTAATATAGGGGATTTTGTGTAAATAGTAGATGCATATCTCCCACGAAAAAGATGGTAAACGGGTCGTTTTAAAATACGGCAGGCATTTGTTTATTTGTACCTAATTTTTTACGTTTTTATAGATTAAATAGCACCCTGACTTATTTATTTGTAAGAAATTGTATTAATTACTTAGATATTGTAGACCAGCAACGCAGAAATCAGAGGACATTTAATATAGCCCATATAGTGTATTCAAAGTGCTATACGGGAATAACATGCTACAGTATAATCATGGCAGTAAGGAGGCTTACTAGGATCCCCAAGTGGAATCTGGCAGCCTGGAACTAGACCGCTACAAAAAGTTGATGCGACAGAGCCTTTAGCCTTTAGGCCTAACATTTCTTGGAGGCTGGACATCATTACATACTGATTAGTATGGATTGCGAAATTGGATAATGGGTATATTTGGACGTTAATCGATAGGTTTGGTTTGATGATAAACTAATATTATCACGCAGCCTACCACATCATCTTACCCCCTTGTTTTAAATAGGCCTACCAGTAGTCAACTATTTTTTTCTCTCCTAATAAAAAATTATGATAATGGATGATAATAAATTTATCTTTACGAGGTTTCTTTATTATATAATAATAATAAATTACTAGTAATAATGAATAATAATAATGGTAATTAACTAATTAATGAATGTAATTCTAATTAATTATTGTTAAGTGTGCGGTGTACCGGATATACGATTTAAATAATTCTGATTATTGTTAAGGGTGTACCGGTGATATCAATTCAATTCAATTTATTTACCCAATAATATCTAAAATTGCACAAAATATTGCACAAATATGTATATATATATATATATAAACAGCAATTGAGATAAAATGATTCACAGATTCAGTTATTATATTTAATTTCCAATTAAAACAATATTATGGCAAATAAAATAAATAAAATAATAATTAAAGTTATCTTCAGGCAAATTATAGAATTATCCAATATATATATATAGGGGTTGGAGAATGGCCGATGTTACTACACAATTTGCAGCGGCAGCTATTCAGACACAGTTAGAATCTCTAAAAATGATAAAAAACGAAATAAAAGTAAATATACCATATTTTATGTTAGTAACACTGAACCTATATTAGGATCAATACAAAAGATAGTAGACAAACATACACCTATTCTAAGAACAGACATCAGGACCAAGCAACTCATTGACTCTTATAAAATAGTAAATATTAACCGCAGGGCCCCTATGCTAAAGGGAATTTTAGCTCCATCCAGTTTAACATCAAAGCAGAAGAACCAGGCAAATACAACACATGCTGGATCTAAAAAATGTACAGAAGACAGAAATGTATACCATGTGAAGCGATAAAACCAACAAAACAATTCGGATTAACCTCGACCCGTTTGAAAACTAAATATGAAATTAAACAGCGCCTTACCTGTGATGACAAAGATATAATATATTTAGCAAAATGTAAAATATGTAACTTACAAGGAATCGGATCAACAGAAACATTTAAACCAAGGCTATCACAATATAAGTGTAATATAAAGAATCATAAGCCACAAACGACTATAGAGAAACATTTTTGTAAAAATGAAAACCATGATTTTTCGCATTTCGAAATAACACCCATTGAAAAGGTTCATTACAAAGGCAGGGGAAAGAAAGATCAGCGACGGGAGATCCGTACAAGGGAAGGATACTGGCAGTGCACCTTAAGAACAATCAAGCCATTTGGTCTCAACACTATAAATGAAGCGGTTTGCAATAATTTCGGCTTAGACGTATTTAATCCAGATTAGAGAACTCATTATGTAGACTAATGTACTGTAGACGCTTAATTTCATGAAAACTGTAATGAATTAGCTATTTATTTATTTAATTATTTAAATCACTTGAAAAATAAATATTATATTATTTCGAAAGCTTGTGTAATTTCTTATAATTTTTATTTAACGTGGTTGATCTTGGTTTCCTTACAATTATATTTATATATTTATATATATATAAATATTACATTACTGGGAGGCACCAACTAATAGCATAGCTAGTAAATTTTGGTGCCTGGTGAGGAGAGCAGGAGGGGAGAGGGAGGGATGATACAACGGCGATGAGAAGCCTTCGAACATACCATTGTATATGATGGTTGGTTGTACAGAACATGGACGCTAAGTCATCATCTGTTATGACAACCATGGCAGTAAGAGACACAATTAAAGGGAAGGAGAACGAATATAGTATGGAGGCTATTGACATGATTTGATGCAGATTCTACATAGACAATGGAATGGGTTCCGACTCCATCCATGAAATCGTTGGGATGGGTCATGAAGTTTGCAACATCCTGAAAAAATCGGGATTCAACCTGAAAAAGTTCCAGTCGAATTCCCAGGAATTCATGTGGGCCATAGAGGACAAACAACAAGATGTCAAGCTAGAGAAGCCAATGACGAAGAAAGAGCAGATTATGGCTGATAAGAGGGTAGAATCACAACAGAAGGCCTTAGGGTTCGTGTTGAATTGGAGATGGACGGTGTTATGCAGAAACCAGTTAACTCAACTTTTGGCGATTTTGAGTTATTACCACTATGTAATGGGGGGAACCTTCAAAATTCATATAAAAAATCGTCAAATCACAGAAATCAATTTTTGGCGGGGTTTTTTATTAAAAACGGTTTATGCAGATCCAGATATTCCAAAAACAATTAGTCGAAACCAGTTAACTTACTGTTAACTGTTTATGCAGATCCAGATATTCCAAAAACATTTTGTCGAAACCAGTTAACTTACTGATTTCACTAATAAACGACCATCTGCACTGATTGGTGAAAGTAACGGTTCCCTATCCTTTGAAACATCTGATTGGATAATTCTTCTAAAACAAAATAATAGATGATGTCATAACAAATGGAGGTTGATTTAAGTTTAAGGAAAACTGCAAGCAGAATTCCTATTTTAGTATCTACTACAAATCGGTGATTTCTACCGGTACAATAGACTGCTGTTTCTTTTACTAAAATAAATCAAATGTCATCCAGAAGGAAGCAGTATTTTACACCTTCTAAGGCGCTGCAATTGGTAATGCAGACGGAATAACCAGCTTTCACTTTGGGAAATTCTAATAACAGTTTTATATTGGACGAAGAAATTCCTGTTGAATTATTAAATATACATGTGGATGGGCCAAGTCGAGACAGTGAGCTTGAGATGGTCGGTGAGAGTGATGCAGACTATTTGACTAATGAAGATGAAGAAGCTGATCCTGGTATTGTCGGACATGATAGTGACCCAGATTATGAACCAGGGGAAGAGCGAGAATCTGATGATGATCTTCCCCTCAGCAGATATGTTCTCAGTGACGTCGTTAGCATCCAAGCAATCAATGTCGGTCATGATATTGACCCAGATTATGAACCAGGGGAAGAGCGAGAATCTGATGATTGCGACAGTATATTTTCAGAAGTCAATGGTGAGTCTAGTCTCGAAAATGAACCGCAGTGCTATCACAACAACCCGGGTGTGGACGATGAAACGCTTATTGGGGCCGCTGGTATAGATCACACTTATTCTGGGCGACCAAAGAGGGGACGAAAAAGAAAAAATATGTACAATAGAGCAGAATCCAAAAACGGCGAAATAAAAATTTGCCAGTAAAAGAAAATTCCCAAGTAAAGAAATTCGACGAATGCTATAAGTGCCCAGGTACGAAAAACTGCACTGCGAATTTGAGTGTAAATGAAAGAGAATAAATATTTAATAATTTCTGGGCCCTAGGAACATATGAGGCTCGATGCGCATATATAAGCGGATGTGTTGAACAGGTTCCTGTGAAGCAGCACACTCAGAAAGCAGGTAGTGGGAATAGAAAACGTGATCACTCGCGGATTTACACTCTCTCAGGTGAAAAATTCTGTATGACCTGCTTCCTCAAGACTCTCCAGATTAATCAGGCGAGGGTTGATGTTGCACTGGCCAAGAAAATCGATCACGATTTTAAAGACAAGCGAGGTGACCAGCAGGGTGCAAAGAATAAGCGCACTGATGAAGCGATTTCAGATGTCAGGAAACATATAGATAGCTTTCCAAAATATTCCTCGCATTACTGCCGAAAAGAAACTGATGCTAAATACTTGTCACCAGAACTAAGTTTGAATAAGATGTATGATCTTTATAAGGATTGTGAAGGTTTCAAAGTCGGCATATAAACGAGTCTTTTACTCTGATTTCAATTTGAGATTCAAATCTCTCAAAAAAGATACTTGCCAAACCTGTGATGTCTTCAAAGTTCGAATAGGAGATACAAAGGACAATGACTTTATTAAGGATGAACATAAACGTCATTTGGATTTGGCGGCTCAGAGGCGTGATTATATGAAGAATGATATAATGAAATCTAAGGACTGTGAAGACACTGAAACGTTTACCTTTGACCTCCAATCTACATTTTCACTTCCGAAAATACCAACTAATGTTGTATATTACAAGAGGCAGCTGTCTTTCATCAACCTTGGCATTCATTCAGGAAGGGATAATAAGGGTTATTTTTATTGCTGGTTGGAGAGCGAAGCTGGTCGCGGAACCCAGGAGATTGGGTCCTGTTTGATGTCGCACTTTACAACTTACCTCACACCCAAAACTAAACATATAATTTTATGGTCGGATTCCTGTGGCGGCCAAAACAGAAGCATCAAGGTTGTATATCTTCTTATGTATTACCTGCAGAACTCGAAGCAGTTGGAAACAATTACGTTGAGATATTTAATTTCTGGTCACAGCTATTTGCCCAACGACCAAGAGTTTGGTGATGTGGAATGTGCATCAAAATATTGTGAGCGCCTTTACACAGATGAGGATATAATTCGAGTAATGGAACATTCTAGAAAAACTAATAAATTTTCTGTTCACCGAATGGACCCCAAAGAGGATTTTGTGTCTGTGGAAACTTTATTGGATGGTATGGTTAATCGAAAAGACACAGCAGAAAAAGTCAGAGTAAACTGGCTGAAAACCTTCGACATTAAGCTGTGTAAGGAAGGATAAGCCATACATTGTGGACATGGATGGTTTAGAAGTAAATCATGAGTAGCGCAAAATACGTGGGCGCCCAAGCTTTGATGTCTTTGGTAACATGTTACCAAAGCTGTGGCCTGCTGGAAAGTCCATCACACATGGTAAACATCAAGATCTGAAATTTCTTCAGAAATTCATCCCAGCTGATGCCAAGGACTTTTACAGGAAAGTGCTGAAACTAACTGCTGACCATCTAGTTGATGGAGAAGACTTCATAGATGATCCGCCTGAGGAAGATACTGTGGAATAGTATAGCAGATGAAACTAACATCTAGAATAGAATCGATTAATGTTTGATAACTGTTTTTTACCAATTATTTGTTCATATAATTCATATAGTGTAGAAAGCAGTTAAAAAATTAAAATTCACTTTTCTCTGCAAAAACACCACTTTTTTCCAATATTTTTGTTCAGAAAGATAGATTCAGCATTCCAGAATTGCTAGAAAGTATTCTTGTCCCTATGCAACCGGTAATATAAGTGGTGGATTTTTTTGAAGTTGAAAAAACTTTAAACTGGATTTTCTCAGAACTATAAAAATGGGGTTAACTGGTTTCTGCCTAACACCGTCCAGATAATAATCAACTACGCGTAGCCACGTCGTGTTGCGGTTGCGTTCCCTCCCCCCCCCCCCCCGCAGTTCCTCATCGTATCGCTTCGTATCATATTGTCCTTCCGGTCGTTGCCCCTCTCTTATATTATTATTATATTACACATACTAATAAGCAAACTATATAAAGCTAGTTCTACGCATGGCAACATGTCATTCCATCTGTCACGCTCGCACACACACCATGAATACACTACACTACACTGTATCTATTATACTGAACTTTTTTGCGGTTATTGATTACAACTCAATAATTCCTCCTATTTCATTCCCAACAATCAATAATTGTACACGTATTTCCATCAACCAACCAACCACATGTAGCATATTTTCTTATTCGCTGTTTAAGTCCGCTGTCTATGCCACATATTTGTTGCTTACGTGTTCTGTTCAGAAATTATATATATAACTGAATGTTTTAATTAAAATTTATCATTTGTAATTTTCATGGTAATAAATTTGTAAGCGGATTCAATACCCTGCACTACCCACCAAAAATGGGCTTAGTGGCATTTTACCAATTATAGTTGGGAAGGTGACATTACCAATAATAATGTCACCTCATAACCAACTTAGGCGATACACATCGCCAGCCACAAAGAAAGTTGAGAGGTCAAACCATCTCAGAGGGTTAAAGGGGCTAGCAGGGGTTAGTACGTGGGGACAGTGGCAACAGGGAGTGGCGAGGTGACAATTAATCAGGTTGGCCAATGATGGGAGGGGAAAACAGATTGGGAGTGATTAGAACGCATCTACTGGCCAGGCCACTCAATACTGTAGCAGTGATTAATATGTGTTAATATAACCGTTGCACTTATTGATTCTGATTCAGTTGGTATCTATACAGTTGTGAGACTGGAATGGTTTTAACCATCGTCATTTACTGTGCTGTTATATTCTGATTGTGCTATTACATTCTGACATTACGAACGACTGCTACTAAAACTCAGTTATTCAAACGGCCTTCGGCCTCACATCTCAGACATTGCCAGCAGCCTTTCAGCAGCCCACAGACGCGGCGACGCGTATACACAAACACATCCGGTTGGGATTCCCTCACCAACTCATGAATCCCTTCACAGTTAAAAACCGCCAACAAGTCAACATCCAGCTACAAATAAACTGTGACCACAACCAGCACCAACATGAGCGATCAACAAACGCCCCAGGGTTCGGAGAGGGATGGAAGTCTGCCGCGAACCCCGAGCGACAGAGACGAAACGATTCAGGAAGCAGTGACGAGGCGGTACTGGCCCAACACACCGGATTTGCCAATGAGGTACGCTCCGGTCGTTGAGGAGGAGGGCGGCTGAGTACGAGGAGGAGATGGGAATGAGTCGACGCGAGATCAGAGCGTCAAACGAGGTACCGAAGTCGGCGCCCAACCAGTGGTCGAGGGCGGCGAACGGCCCACTGGAACAGCAATGGTGGGGCCGACGGTACGGCGACGGACGAGGAGGGAAGGTCAAGTCCAAGAGGAAGACATTGGGATGAGCGATCGCCTACGATGAGGGTACAACGCCACCAGGAAGTTGTTGAAGGACGCTAGAGAGGGAGGAAAGGTAGACCAGCCCAAGTTGTACCGGAGGCTAGGTGAGTGCAACAAACATTTTCGCTACCTAGTCCGATTTGGGCAGGGGGAACTAGCAAGTGCGAGGGTGGTCGCCACTGAACTGTTCGAATTGTGGCATCCAAGGTGGTGGCGGCTAGTGTGGTGTACGTAGGGCCCTATCTAGTAGATGCGAGGGGGATTAAGTTAGTGGGATGGGCGGACCCGCATGACACCGAACCCGAGGTTAACCCCGAAGATTTGGTGTCATCGGTTAGTAGGAATGCTAGTAAGCATGGGAAAATTAGTAGGAGGAACGGGCGACGGGAGTCCGTTGCAACCGAAAAGTCCTCTACATCCTCCATGAAAGCAAGAAGGTGTTAGAGGTAGACATCGATCATCAGCTAGACATAGTCGCGCTGGATCAAAAGGAACTACAGAGACAGCTGGATGAGGGCACTGCGTTGCTAGAAAGGGAAAGGGAACTAGCGAGAGAGTGTAAATAGAGGGCCGAGAGGGTGGCGAGAAACTATAGAGAGCATTATGAGAGAGAAATGAGTGAGCGCAAAGAGCGGGAGACAAGGGAAGAGAATGAGCGCAAAGAACAAGAGACGAGGGAAGAGAACAAGCGCAGAGAGCGGGAAGCGAGGAGAGCTGAGAGGATTGAGAGAGAAGTGAACGAGCGCAGAGAGTGGGAGGCGAGAGAGGCAGAGTAGCCGAGCAGGGTATTAGAGAGGATAGAGAGAGAGAGAGAGGGCGGGTAAACGAATGCGGGATGATATGCATACCCAGTTGAGGGGGTTAATGTAGTATCAGGCGAAGCAGAAACGCCGATTAGAACTGGCAAAAATGGGTTTATCAGAAAGCAAGGCTGGTTCGGGAAGTATTTGAGGAACCAGGGGTGATGGAAACCTTTGTTAATACCCCACTTACAGGTACCAGACGACAGACCCAGAATTGGTGTGGGGGGGGGGGGGGGGGGGGGGGTAACGACAATACGTTCAATGAGAACGTTGATATTAATAGTACCGTAGTATATAACCCTAATACTATGAAACATTTCTTGCAGGACCATAGTAGATAACCCTAATACTAATGAATGAATAATATTTTGGTTAATAATAATGTCGATACTGGCAGAGAACTTTCAAAGTTACTGTCAAAATTTTGATCTTTCTGGAGTTAATAAAAAGACCAACACTAGAAGCAGCATGTTCTAATGAGCTGAGGAGCCATTGGGCTCCCTCTAGTGATTCTGAGAGTACTCCTAAGTCATCAGCAAAGTCTAGATCAGTTAGGTACTTGGCAGGATTTCCTCAACTTCTGGAGCCAGTAGGTGGAGTTATCATCACCCCATCATCATTATGATGATCTAAGGACATGCGTAGAACATAGTCAACCACAATTATGAACAAGAATGGTGCAAGTGTGTCTCCCTGGAGGACGCCCCATAACACTTCAAATGGTTCTGTGTCACCATCAACAGTAGACACAAATGTTGTCAAACCATCGTATACTGATCTGATTGCTGCAATAATTTCATCAGGAATCCCATATAATGAAAGTATGCTGAACATACGTGAACGAGAGACTGAATCAAAGGCCTTGAAGAAGTCAACAAAGATAACAGCCAGATGCCTGTCTTTCTTTTTTGATAACTCTTCAATTATCCTTCTAAGTGCCAAAATGGGCTCCATGGTCCCACGACCTTTACGGAACCCATTCTGATTCACCATTGAATCAAACCATGTTAGTTTCAAGCTTTTCAGCCAGTATCATGAATAACCAATATGTCGAAGTGCATGGACTGCTGATAAACTCTGTCCGACAATGAGACAAGTGAAGGTTATTAAATTCCCTCACCATCTTACCAATATTGCAAACTTTGCTGATGATTTTGATGTAGGTGAGAGGGATATTTCCATACTTATAGGAGCTGATCAGATCTGGTCCATTACTGGTGAAGCCTATAAGTATCCGAAATGTCCAACAGTTGTTGAAACATTTTTTGGCACAGTTCTTTCTGGTCCATTCTTCGGTTCTGTTTCTAATATTAACAGCATCTATCCATCTTTGTTAATATCTGAACCAAGCAATGTGACACAACCTTGGAACCTGGAGTCAGTCACTCAACTTTGGAATCTGGAGTCAGTTGGAATCAAAGAACAGGAAGTTAACTGTGCACCTTATCCTCCACCTGTGGTCTCTACTCCACATTCAGAACCCTCCACATTATCAAGTAAGATTACCATTTAAGTGTAATAAACGACCATCCTCTAATTATAACAGGGTAATTCCACAACAAAAGAAAATGTTATTATCTCTTTCTTCCAATGAATGTAGTATTTATAATGAAAAGTTTGCCAAGCTTATTTCCCAAAATATAATTGAACCAGCAGCAATAGATAATGATGTCGGATTTTTCCTTCCACACCATTTAGTTTTCAGTTCAAATAAGTACCGTATTGTGTTTAATGGATCAGCGTGTAATTCTGAAGGTGAAAGTATAAACTCGTGCCTAGACCCTGGTCCAAATCTCCTAGCATCAATGGTTGATGCTCTGTTACGAGTTCGATTGCATCCTTATATGATAGTTGCTGATATTGAGGCAGCCTTTCATCAGGTCGAAATCCATCAGGATGATAGACAGTGGGTTAAATTAATGTGGAATGGTAAAGCCTATCAATTTAAATATTTACCCTTTGGTATAGCACCTAGTTCGTTTTTATTACATTCCACTGATTTATTTCATGTCTTAAAACAAGATCAACCAGATTTTCAGAACCGATTTATTGAGTCTATATATTGTGATGATGTACTTTATAGTCATGATAATCAGTTACAGGCTGAAAACTTCCTAAGAAATGCTATTTCTATGTTGGCAAATGCTGGAATGAACCTTAAACCAGTCACTAACCCTAAAAAATTATTAGGTGTATCATGGGATTCACCCAAGATGTAATATTTGTTGACATATCTCATCTGAAATTACCTACTAGCTTTACCCGCCGAGAGTTGGTAAAGATGTCTGCTATGGGAATCTGGGGAAGGATGGAATGCGACAGTTTCAGAACCTCTGCAATGTCAATGGTCAAAGTGGTTGTCAGAGGCTGGAATGGTAATATATTTCCCATGCTGTGTTTGCTTTTCTCAGGATTGTTCCATACACATATTCTGCGATGCTTCTTCTTCTGCCTATGCATTTTTGGCCTATATAGCTCACCCCTATAGAGTACCAATATTGTTCTATGGGAAATCTAGTAGAGGTGCCCCATGCAAACCAGGTCTTTCAACAACCCGCCTTGAGCTTATGGCTTGCCAACTGGGTAGTCGATTTGCCAACCTTATTAATAAGGAGATATGTAAACCTTATAGGATGCATCTGGGCAATTCCATGGAAAATGCACCTGAGAGTCATTTTTTGAAGTTTGTCCTTTTGAGAAAATTTTTGGTGCATTTTGTAGCTTAAACATTCTACTTTATCGACAATACAGCCAAAAATCTGTAATTCCAATGCTGAATCTGCAATAGCTCAGAGAAAACGCGACTAAAATTCATGTAAAATTTGTCCATGTATCCTCAAAAATGTCTTAGAACACATTTGAGTATATTTTATTACAGTTTAATATTTTCGTGTGAATTTTTTTTTATGTGTTTTTTCACGTTTTCTTCTACCCACAGAGACCTAATATTGGATGTTTAAGTTTCAGTTTGAGCTATCTACGACCCTTCAAACAATACTGATTTTTACAAAATGTATATGTTACGACCGTGACAAAAACGCCGAATTGTTTGCATTACTCTAAGAGTTTTAACAACTATTGGCGGGAAATTTAAACCATGTTACTTTGATATATTCGCTATTGCATAAAGGAAATCACCTACTGCTGCAGTGTAAACTTTTGTCGTGATTGATCATTCTTTTTGGTTACGCCCCGTGACATTCCTTGTCACGAGCGTAACGCAATGAAAATCGGTTACGACCCTGACATATGGTTAGGATTTATATATAGACCTACCTGCAGTACTTTCTTGTTATTACTGGTGCACTCATAGTCGGTAGTCAGTCATTTAATAGGTAAGTAGGTAAGGTACCGCCGGTAGGTCAATTACTCGGCTCGTAACTGCTTTAACATTTACAGAATGTTTTGTATTAACTAATAGCGTTAATAAATTATGCAGTATGAATCCCAGAATGACAGGCGCTGCGAGACAGAAAAAGTACAGGGAATCAAACAAAGCTTACCAGCAGAGAGAAAGGGTACGAGAGATACGGAGCTGCAAAAATTAGAAATGCAAAGATTAGAAACTCCTGTCAATGGAAGCTACAAAAATAGCAGAACACTTGGAAAAGCAGTTTCTCGAACTCGTGATTCCCTTCCTTCATCACCCAGAAAGCGGACAGCTGTCGTTAGTAAACTTGCCATGTTGTTTGGTATAAATAATACAGCTAAATTACAAGACAGTTCCATTACTACCAGGAGTAGTAAGATAAATGAAGACAAGATAGAAAACTTTTATAGACGTGACGATGTAAGTCGTCAAGCCCCTGGAATGAAAGATGTTAAAACTATTTGGAAAAATGGCATCAAAGAGAAATATCAAAAAAGATATTTAGAGCACAAACTGCAAGAGGTAGGTATTATTAGATTTCTATTTTAACTATATTTAGCAAGAATATATAGTGTTAAATTTCTGAATTATTGTAGGTCCTAACTTAACCCTCTGGCATTTTTTCTTTTTACTACTGAACGTAATTTTCGCGGGGGGGGGGGGGGGGGGGGGGTGGGGCATTTTATAAATTTTTCGTTTTAAATTCATTATCTTGGCTGAAAAAATTATAAAATTATTGGAAAATTTATGTGTTATACCTAATTAATTAATATATGGCGAATCGAATTGTCGCAATTTTGAAACCTTGCAGTGAATTGGGATGTCATTTTTTGTCAATTGAAAATGTTCAGCACTTTTAAGAAAATTGAAATTTTTCATATTTCACTATATTTTTTTTTCTTAGTTTAATTCACTCATTTTTAAAAATATTAGTGAGAAAAAGCGGTTTTTTCAAATAAAGGACTATTATTCAATAAAAAAAAAGTAATGCGGAAAACACCGGTTTTTTTCACTCATTTTCAATTTAGCGAAATTCAACTATTCTACCCGAGTGGTTGAGTTTTACACGAGTTGGCAAGTTTTTAGAAAGTTTCTAGAAGTTTCTAGAGTGCCAACGAGTGGAAAACTCAACACACGAGGGCAGAATATCTGAATTTCGCTGAAGAAAATGAGTGGAAAAGGGGTGTTTTCCATTACGTTTTTATATCGAATATATTGTTTTATTTGAAAAAAATACCATAAAAATTATCACTCTTTATGTTTACGTATAATATAAGTATATTTTAAAAAATTTTAAAACTAGTGAAAAAAATTAAAAAATTAGTGAAAAAAAGTCTTTTTCACTAATTTTCAGAAAAATTGGTGAAAAAGTCTTCTTTTCACTAATTTTCAAAAAAAATAGTGAAAAAAAGTCTTTTTTTTCACAAATTTTCTGGAAATTAGTGAAAAAAAGTTAGTTTAATTCACTCATTTTTAAAAATATTAGTGAGAAAAAGCGGTTTTTTCAAATAAAATTATTTACTTATTACAGGGGAAAAAAAGTATAACTTTTTTCACTATTCTCGAGGTATTTTATTTACCGAGCGCCAGCGAGGTTAATAAAGGGAAAGGAAAGGGAAAGGTTAATAAAGAATATTGAAAAAAATTGTTCTACTTTTTTTCCCATGTAATACGTAATTTTATTCTTAAATATCGGTAGATACTCAGATTATCTCATACTATATCCTGCCATTTTCCTTAGGTTTATGATATGTATCGAGAAGAATTTCCAGGTGAAGAGGTTGGATTTAGTAAGTTTGCTAGTTTACGACCTGAAGAAGTATTGCTATCGGCTAACATACCTTTAGATGTTTGCTTATGTCAAATTCATGAAAACTTTTTAAGTTTGGTGGCAGTATTGATACCAGACTGCCCCTATAATCGTGAATGGGTTACTAGGAATTTAATTTGTTCAACTCCTACTGAAAAGTGTTTCGAAAGCACTTGTGAAAAATGTTGTAGAAGAAAGAAACTGGAAGAAAAATTGAAGGGAGATCCGGATGAAACTGTATCCTATCTTGTTTGGGAACGAGTTGGTAATCGTGTTAGTAAATTTGAAAAGTCCGGAACGTATTGTGATTTGAAAGATAAATTGTATGATTTACTTCCACAGTTTCTAAAACATTATTTCATTAAACATTGCCAACAAGCAGCATACATTGAGGATAAGGCAGTTTCAAGTTCAAATCATGTTGTGGTTCATGTTGATTTCAGTGAGAACTATACGTGTACTTATCAAAGGGAGATTCAAAGTGCACATTGGTGTCAGAACCAGGTAACCTTGTATACAGGATGTGTATACAAAAGTAATGTTCCTTTACCATACTGTGTTGTCAGTGACCCAACAACACATGATAAGGAGACTGCAGTTACATACTTGTGTTGCATATTGGATTCTGAGATTGATGACAAAGTAACCAGCCTAAGTATTTGGTCGGATGGACCTTCCAGTCAGTTCAAAAATAGGTACATTGTGTATATGATACCAAAAATCGTAACGAGGTACAGGCTTAAGAAGCTCACTTGGAATTACTTTGCCACCTCCCATGGCAAGGGCGCGGTCGACGGGCTTGGAGGTGCCCTAAAGAGAACTGTTCGATGTGTAGTAAAACAAGGGAAAGTTATTGTGAAGGATGCGGACTCTTTCATAAAAGCAACCAAGTATAATCAAACCTCTAAAGTCAAGACCATTATATTTAATGGTGATCCTTCAGAGGATTTCAAAGATATTTTCACGGGGCTTCAGTCAGCACCAGAAGTTTCCGGGATATCGACCTATCATTCAATCACCTGTAAGTCGTCTATTTCTCAGCTAGACTTTAGGGAGTACAGAGATTACAAAGAGCACAAGCACATTAACATACACAAGCACCCCACCATGCAAGCACATAAGCACACTAACAGTAGTTTAGAAGTTATCCCTGTGGGTCATATTCAAACATCTCAGGTGGGTAATCTATCAACACCTGTTAATGATCCTCTATTGTCTTCCACAATGGAGGATATCCATCAATCATCTCCGGTTAATGATCCACTATTGTCTTCCACAATGGAGGATAGTCATCAATCATCTCCGGTTAATGATCCTCTATTCTTCTTCCCAGTAGAGATTCCAGAAGAAGAGATCATAGGACCCGTGTCGCCACATTCATCTAACAACAACAGTTTAGATAATTCTGAACCCGGTATTAAACCGCCTGATGTTGGTGTCTGGGTCGCAGTTGCCTTTGAAGAACAATTTTATATCGGCAAGGTAGAGAAAATAGTGAACAACCAGGTAGAGGTTAATTCCATGCGTTCATTAGGTCTAAATCGGTACTGGTGGCCTCCAAAATCCGATTGGATGCGATTTGATTTCTGCGATAATACTTTCCTAGCGACTTTGATGTCACCACCGGAGCCAGCTACTGCTCACCATCGAGTATATGTCATACCTGCAACTGAATACCGTCGTATTGTTGACTTATATCTCCAAATTTGAATTTTTAATTCCAAAACACTGTTGGTAGTTAAAGTGGCGAATTATAAACTCTATTGTAAATTACATAAATTTATATATAATATAAATTTTTGGTAAATACATAAACAGCAAATGGAATTGAAACCCAATTTTTTGTTAGAACATTTTTTTCTCATATTTTTAAGGATTGTATTTAAATCGCATGGCAGCGTTATATAGTTATTTATATAAACGTATTTGAAATAAAAACATTTTATTCTTTTTGATTCGAATATCCCCCAAAATCGGGAGAAAAGGCATTGAATTTACTTTTTTCCCGGCGAAAAATGCAAAATATTGAAAATAAGAAAATGTGAAAATATTTTTGGTGGAATTTCTTAAATTTTATTACATGAATCGAAAGAGCATCGAAGTACTGTAGAAAAGGTTTGCACGCAATATGAGCAAAATCCATGCACATACTCAAAAGTTATTGAAACTAGTGTCGGCTAGAAGTACTCAAAAACGGAACTCAATATCCATTATTGGTTTGTACTGTAGTTGAGCTGCTCTCAACTTAAATGAATAAATATTCCAGAATATTTAATTATTAACATTGAGTAAGTCAGCATCATGAGTTGAAAGGTAGAATGATTGGATATTACTGTAGTTACTGTAACACTACTTTGTTTTATATATTTTACTAAGGAATGAAGCAACAAAAAAGTACCAATTTAAGAATAAAATTACGTACAATTTTTTTAAATATTTCCCTCTAACATTTATAAACCTCGCTTGTGCTCGGTAAATGAAATACCACGAGAAGAATGAAAAAAAGTTCTACTTTTTACTTCTACTCAAATTTTTGAAAATTTAATATTGTAATTGGTTAAATTATTCTAGAAAGCTGTTGTAATGATAACCACGATATATTAAAGGCTCGATTTATAATTTAAAACACGCCTTTATAGGTGGTCACTGTAAAAAAAATAAATTAAATTTGAAAAAATTTCAAATTTTTTTTATTGATTTTAGATACCTTTTACTGTATAACGCTCCCATGCGATATAAATACAACCCTTTGTTAAAAAATTTTTATCGCAGATTCCGAATTTGACACTCAATTTGCTTCAAACGCAACCGAAAATGGACGTACAGGCGGTTTCCCATCCCATATATCAATGACACTTTTTAGTTACGATCATGACATAACTTGCCGTTACGCAAGTGACACACATTTTCTATGATTACTCAACACAAAAGTTATTTAATACAACATTTTTTGTATGATTACAATTCTAAACTATCTGATTACGGTCTAAAAAAATTATGCCAGCAGATTAATAAACAGCACAGATTTTTTAAATTACAATATCGTAAATTTATTGCCGGTGATTTTCAGGTTACGCCCGTGACTCGACTTCATTAGCTTATTACTTGCTACAACAATTACTTGTGAAGTCGGCAATATCTAAATCTGAATAAACAAGATGTCTGCATGATTGACGCAAAAAAAATTTGAAAAAAAAGTAATTTTAGTGCCCGAAATTATTTCTTACAATTTTCAAAACGTGTCTCAGCGTTACGACCGTGACGGTGGAATTGCCCATCTATGGACTGATTCACTTTGTGCCTTATTCTGGATTCGAAAAGGTTCAGCCAAAAAGGATATTTTTGTAAATAATAGACTCTCTGAAATAAACAAAAATACAGAATCAGCAATGTGGCGTTATGTTTCCACAACCCAAAATCCCACAGATATTTCTTCATGTGGGTGTAGCCTATCTAGGTTGGCAGTAAATTACTTATATTTGAATGGACCTGAGTTTCTCAGATATCCATAGTCATCATGGCCAATTGAGCCTACACCCCTCCTCAACTTCTAACCATTGAAGCCATAGAACTATTGTCAGAATGTTCTTTACTGAAGCTAGAGGATTATTCAAACATTAATAAACCTGTTAGGATATTAGCCTGGATATTCCGATTTGTACATAGTATAAAGAATCCAAAATCAATGACAAAAATATCTTTGTCTGGTTCTGAACATAGTTATTCATTGAACTCTTTGAATCTTATTGGATTCTTATTTCGATAGAACAACATCGCCATTATGTAAAAGAAATCAAGTCACTGAAGTCTAATTCGAACAATTTAAGTCAGAGCTCCTCCATTTGGCGCCTTCATCCAGTAGTTATGAATAATTTACTTATGATGAAGCCTCGTACCAATGAGCCTCCACTTCCTATACTTCCTTGTAGAAGTTACCTAACTAAACTTATTGTATATGATATTCATAGTTGTATTATGCATCAAGGTGCTGAAGCAACCTTAGCTCAGGTTAGAAGAAAATATTGGATACCTCATGGAAGGTCGTTGGTACGTCAGTTGATTTATAATTGCAAACCTTGTCTTCGTTACCGAGCTCAACCTTATGATACTTCAGAATCATATCTTCAGCCATTTAGAGGTCAACCAATAGCGCCATTTACTAAATCTGGACTTCATTTTTTTGGACCCTTGTATTTAGAAAATAACACTAAGGTTCAGTGTTTATTGTTTACATGTGCAGCTACAAGAGCTGTACATCTTGAGTTGGTTGATGATGGTTCCGCAGCCAATACACATCTTACTATACGAAAATTCTTAGCCCGATGTATACCACCTTTGTATCCTGTTAAGTTATACTCAGATAATGCTCGAACATTCACCAAATTGTCAACTATGAGATTCCCACGTCACCTTGTTACATGGAAATTCATACCAGCAAGATCCCCACATTGGGGTGGGTGGTGGGAGCGCCTAGTTCGACTAGCCAAAACATGTTTGCGAATATCGTGTCATGGTCGTAAGTTTACGAGATCCCAGTTGGAAGCAGCTCTAGTAGATTTTGCAGCTGTAATGGATATCCTACCTATCAGTATCAGAATCACCTATCAGGTTCCTGCCTACTAACCGGTATGTATGCCGCGACCTCCGGGTCCAATCCCGTCATTCGCGCTGCCCTATCACCTACACTATCTCTCCCAGCATGGCCTATAGTATGTGCAGTAAGGCCTACAGTATGTCCTGCAGTCTGCCTGTGTCCCTCCGGATCGAAGTTTAATCTTCTCGAATATTCCGAGAACTCCTCCACGCGATTACCATATCGTCGATCAGCAGCTACGTTCCGACATAAGTTTCCCTCCGAGGCCCTCCTCTGTCTTCCTCCTCGTATCGATCGGTACACTTTGAACCCCTCTCCCGGTGTGTGGTATATTTCGCCAGGTTGTGTTTCTCTGGGGTGACGGCAATCTCCTGGACTACGACCCCACCTGCTCTCTCATAGTTCGACTATCGATGGATCACTGTCCGTCCTCTCTGGATGTCTCTTGACGATCATGGGGCTTCTGCTGCCCCCCCCCCCCCCACCCCCCCCCCCTCTCCTCCGTCATCGGGAGTATTTCCCATCGACATCTGTGGAGCATTTCCCCCCCCCCCTCGTCATTAATTGGTTGCGGTGATGTGCCCGTAGCACCCCCCCCCCCCACCCGTCACTTCTCACTTTGCCCCCATGCCCATGTTCTCCCCCAGTCGACACGTTAGTTCTATTCTCCCTGGGTTTATTCACCCACATTCCTCCCTGCGCAACTGCGTGGCCTTGTAGGCCCCCTCTAGGCAAATTCGTTGGTCAGGTCAGGTATTCTAGGTCATTGATCAAGAAAACTTGCCACCTCCATGCAGCATAAAGGAGGTGCACCAGTAGCTGCATAGACTCTCTTACTAGGGCATATCTGGTCCTGTAACTAGGACCCCCATCGTTCTGGGATAAGGATGCCGTTGGTCCTGGATTAAGGACCCATATACTTGGCTGCAAGGGTATATGGCCTGGCCAGGCATATGGTGATCTATCAATGGCTGGTCAGGAGTAGAGTGTTCTCATGTCCACTCTGAGTACACTTCACTGCGACCTGCACCTGGCAGCAGGGGTACATGGCATGACCCAGCAGATGAGCTGCACAGCCAATGGTGGGTCATGTGCGCCAGAGTAGATATGGATACTACTACTAGGATCGGCATGCTGCATAGCAGCTGCATTTTTAAGAATGCTGTGCCGGCTTGTCAACAAAATTGCACCGCCACAACTCCCTATCACCCATGACATTTGCTAGATCATCCGCATCTTTAAGGCCAGTGTCCTTTAAGATGCGTCTCAAGAAAGTCATGGATGACGGGCCTCATATCTGACTCCACTGCGACACCCACCCTGTGGAACGGCAAACCAGGGTGTGGTATTTGCCCCAAGAGCTGACTCGGCAAAAAAGCACCCCCCAACCCCCCACTATGGATTACATTAGTAATGCGGAGGTCCGGCCACTAGAGGCCAGTAGAATTACCAGACACAATCGGCCTCACAGGCGTCAGTTATCTCCTGACCGGCTGCCAGTCTCACCCCCTACTGAGAGAGAGAAGCCAACAATTCTTTCAATTCAACAATTCTTTCCTTCCTTTCCTGATGACCTTTCTGGCCCAAACCCTGGGTCACCAGGGAGGCCAGATTGTGAGGTGGAGAGGGATTCTGGAGTTGGAGGCTACTCTCATGTTCCACCCCGACCAACAAAGCCATTGGTGAATCTGAGGTTGCAATAATTTAGAATAGCAAACCGCACAATTTTCATTTAAAATATCCATTTTCCACGTAAGTGTTGGGGTGAAAAATCTTAAAGTAAATTGAAAATAATAAAAGGTACTCTATAATTACCGCAATACATGTCAAGCAAATCTGATATACTGTATATACAAATACTACAATTTTCGATTATTAAAAATTTGATTTATCGTAGTTAAGAAAATCACAATTCTGAAAGTAATCATAAAAATGTTTATAATATAATCGAAAAAGTCAAGAATCGATGAGATTATCAACAAATTGACATTATCTGTTGATTCTTTGGGCTCGATAAAGGTTTATTTTGAAATCATTACTATAAAGAAACACATAATTTCGTAGGGATTATGATGATGTAGTTTTATTTCAAACTTTTCACCACCCTTGTTGTATTGTGTAATAACAATTAACCCGTCTATCATTGATAATAGTAAGATGTTGATTAATTTTCCTCCGTGGTCATCTTTTAGGTTGTAATCTAAGAGATGAATGAAATTTTCAGTAGCCTCAATATCGATTGTACTTAAAACTTTCCTTGCCTTTTCAGAAAAAACGATTTTATAATTATCATCACCTTGAAGGGAAATAGTATAATCAATAATAATATACAGCTCGCCATCTTCTGAAAAAAATGAATGTCTTACTATTGGCATATCCATATCGGAAGACATTATTTAATTTATTTTATTGTAAATCAAACAAAGTAAAATCTTTTAAACTAAAACCATTATAAATGATTAATTGTGATTAAAGTAAGAGATTATATTGGATATTTTCAAAATAAAACCCATAGGGAACAACGAATGGTGAATTGTAATGCTATAAAAATATAATAAAAAAAGAAACGTGACACCAACGATGTGTAAAACCCTACAATATAATACACACATAGATTAAATACATGTAATACAATAGGTATAACTCGTAAATTGATAACATGGCAACGCAGCTACATGGTTGGTTGGTTGATGGAAATACGTGTACAATTATTGATTGTTGGGAATGAAATAGGAGGAATCATTGAGTTGTAATCAATAACCGCAAAAAAGTTCAGTATAATAGATAGCGCAGTACAGCATAGCATAGTGTATGCGCGGTGTGTGTGCGAGTGTGACAGATGGAATGACACGTTGCCATGCGTAGAACTAGCTTTATATAGTTTGCTTAGTATGTGTAATATAATAATAATATAAGAGGGGGGCAACGACCGAAAGGACGATACGATACAAAGCAATGCGATGAGTAACTGCGGGGGGAACGCAACCGCAACGCGATGTGGCTACGCGTAGTTGATTATCGATTCTTTCAAGTATATGATGCAAGTAGCAGATGGTCGTTGTAGAGTGAAATTGAGTGAATTTCAATAGTCCTCCCTACAGGATTCCCGTTGAAAAGCATATGGAGGACATTAGCCAGGATACACATTCTTCTACTACTGTTGCCCCAACTAGTCATGGGAAAACAGATTCTGAAGAAGGTGTATAAACTTAGTAGTAGGTTGGGTTCCCCGGAATTGGAACGCACTTTGTGGTACATGCTATTTTCTAACCAGGAAGATAGCATGGGGGAATGTTAGCGGATTCACTCTGCTATGCGCTTCCAACATATAAAATGCGGGGGGGGGGGGGGCAATTTAACAAGGCTAACAGTGACATCCAATAAGACATACCAACCAATGGATTACATTACGGTGGCCCATAACTGTCACAGTATATAAAAAGGAACGGCAGAAATTAAAAAGCCACGGCAGAAATTAAAGAAGCTACGGCAGAAATTAAAAAGCCACGGCAGAAATTAAAAAGCCACGGCAGAAATTAAAGAAGCTACGGCAGAAATTAAAAAGCCACGGCAGAAATTAAAAAGCCACGGCAGAAATTAAAGAAGCTACGCAGAAATTTAAAAGCCACGGCAGAAATTAAAAAGCCACGACAGAAATTAAAGAAGCTACGGCAGAAATTTAAAAGCCACGGCAGAAATTAAAGAAGCCACGGCAGAAATTAAAAAGCCACGGCAGAAATTAAAAAGCCACGACAGAAATTAAAAAGCCACGACAGACATTAAAAAGCAACTGCTATTGCTAGATTATATGAGTATGAGTGCCGACTGCAAGCTATTGCTATCGGCCAGTAAAAAAATAGGTAAAAAAATAATAAAAGAAATAGGTAAAAAAAGTAGAAAAAAAAGAAATGTAAAGGTAAGGTAAAAATAGTTAGGAAAAAATATTTGCGATAATGTATTGTAATAATCATGGCTTTTTAATTTCTGCCGTGGCTTTTTAATTTCTGCCGTAGCTTCTTTAATTTCTGCCGTGGCTTTTTAATTTCTGCCGTGGCTGTTTAATTTCTGCCGTGGCTTTTTAATTTCTGCCGTAGCTTCTTTAATTTCTGCCATGGCTTTTTAATTTCTGCCGTGGCTTTTTAATTTCTGCCGTAGCTTCTTTAATTTCTGCCGTTCCTTTTTATATCCTGTGACAGTTATGGGCCACCGTATTACATAGCTTGAAAGAGCTGGAATAATAATCCACCCCCAGTGAGTCAAGGCCAAAGGGGATCAGCTATCTGGTGTGATATAAGGCAACCAATTGGAGGGCAGTTGTATCAACCACAAAAGCCAATGAGATGTGTAGGCCTGACAGGCCATATATTTTCTCTATCTATATTAACTATCAAGTGCGCAGTAATACTCAGTTGGCAATTTATATCTGTAGTAGATGAATAGTTTTCACCACTCGCTCGCTGTGCTGTGCCATGCTATGTAATTGTACTACTACCAGTAAAACTTCCACACGAGCTGTAATGTTGGCCCCAGTTCCCTGGACAACCATTATGACGCATTATATGAGTTTGCATTAGTTACTTTCACGTTTATTATGCAGTATGCCCTTCTTACTTACTGGTTGGTATACCATTATCTATATAAATATATTTTTTTTGTGCTTCCCTGCTCGGGACCCTCGTTCTCTGGTTTGATTACTACATACAGTATATTACTGTAGTTTACTGAGTCTTTGTTATGGTCTATGTATATAATGTTTAATATGGGTGTACTTTGCCTGGTATAAATAAATAAATAAAAATGTGGCAGTTGTCTGTGTTTATCATCTATAAAATTATTTTAAATTCATTTTTAAGTAAATATAATTATACTATAAAAAAGAAAATGTTTTCACCTATGAAAAAAATTATGTTTGTAATTATTGTATGTCAATTTATTTATTACCTGAACGTGTAGTGACACCAATCTCCTGTGAATTCAGACGTGCAACTACAACTAAATCCACCATCAGTATTGGAACAGTCAGCATTAATGTGGCAGTTGTCTGTGTTTAATGTACATTCATTATCATCTATAAAATTATTTTAAATTCATTTTTAATTAGATATAACTATAGTTTAACCCTTCCATGCATGCTGTGCCATATATGGAACACCTATTATTTTTAATTCTACGGAATGGAAACCTGCTCATAATATCCTAATCTTTGGTGGACTGGACATGTCTTGAATTCTATATTCTTGCAGTTGAAACACAATCTGTACACAAGATAGCATGTGGATTATTTTTATAATGCTTTAGAATGGGCCAGGTTTAAAATTGATAATTTCAAAAATTGACAGTTTTCAATGAGTTGTAATTTTCGATATATATGCCAGTGGTGGTTAAAAAACTATTTTCTAGTAAACAAATTATCGCTTTATAACCCAAAAATGCAAAATTATTGTAAAAGTTTAGAATTTGTCCGTTAGAGTGAAAAATACAGGTGTTCCATATATGGCACAGTATGCAATAGAGACTTCAAGAAATGTTTACGTGTTTACTGCATAGCGTGCCACAAATGGAACACCAACATCGTTTACTCTACCTGTCTGCCTGAATCCAGCTACTTATAGTCAGACTATTGTATATTTCAATCAGGCTTTCATTTATACATTTTCTTTTCTGTTTTAAATCTTTTATGAATCTACTGCACTAGACAACAGTTTGTCAATATCTTCTTAAATTACATTAAAAATATAGTGTTATTTAAATTTTATTAGTTTGAACAATTTATTGTATAACTTCACATTTTGTGTGGAATTTATGTGAACTGGTAATTATTCGATTGTATGTACAATTTGGCTTACTTTAATTGTAATATGGAATTGATGTGTGATTTGTATGTGTGACATGATATGTAAAAAGCAAAATGTAAAATGGATGATTCTTTTTTGGAAGATGATCTTGAAGACGTTGAACAATTAAACATTGTCATATGAGCAGACTCGGATTATTCCTAGGTCGAAACCGAATAAGGATGAAGACAAATAAATTGTATTTTCGCATGTTTTACCATCTAATAGATCTAACTATTGTCAATAGTTGGATCTTGTTCGGGAAGGTTCATGGTCCAAGTTCTAACATGACCATCACATAGTTTTGGGAGAGTCTAGGAGTGACGATGTGCCGAATTGGATCTCAATCAATTTCCAAGTGCAAGAGGTGGTCGCCCAAGTACATTGTCTACAGAACCAAGAAAAAGGGAACCCCCACTTCCAAGAGACGATATCAGGCTTGACTGCACTGGCCATTGGCCTTCTTATGAACCAAAGCAACTGAGGTGTAAACTTTCAAACTGTAATAAAAGGACATTCGTTAGTTGCGAAAAATGCCATAAACTGCCTTATAATAAATGACATAAACCAATAAATGCCAAAAACTGCCTTATGTTTTAATAAAGATCAAAATTGTTTCAAAATTAAAATTAAAAGCAAATTGTTCTTCTAACTTCGTGGGAGTCGTGTTATGTGTTGTGCCATATATGGCCCATCATGCACTAAAGGGTTATGACTTTTTGTTACCTCTAATGCATATCGTGCCATATGTGGCACGCAGACAAAACGCACCATAGTTCAAAAACTGACCAATTTGCAGGTAAAAATATACCAGAAAATAGTTTTTTTTGAAAAAAATTGAAAAAAAATTAATTCATGCATGGAAGAGATAAAAAAGAAGAAAGAAGAAGTTGAGTCAGGTCCCCAGATCCTGCTACCACTATGGCAGTAATGTGGTACTACCTGTAGCTGTCAGCCCAGTAGGGCAGGCCCGATAAGCATAGCCTATTCATTATTCAGTTGATCAAGAGTGGGTTGGTTTTAGCCCCATCAAGTAAATAAGTCATTGAGGGCTATAGCGCCTAGGGCACCATTGAATTCAAAGGCTTTGATATGAATCTGCAATAGAGATGATATATGCCCGCTCTGTCTATACTGGATGCTCCTCTACCAGTGTTAGGTAACCTAGCCCAGGAGGCACACTTGGTTCAAGGTGTAACAAAAGGACCCCTACAGTCGGCAGCAGGGCTGTAGGCCATGGATAGGCGGAAGGTAATCAACCAATGGCTAGACATGCTGACAAGGTCGGCGGAGGTAATCAACCAACAGCGACCTACTGCGAAGTCGCTTGTAGGAGTTGCGACTTGTTTACACGCAACTGAAAGATATGACTATGAGAACCCTCCAGGAGAAATACCGGCTCGGTCATCGCCTGTGTCAACAAGGACCGCATCCCTCAGTTGTACACCAGGCTGGGGTCGATAAATTGGCTTCTGGAACAGAAGACAGAGAGCCAGCAAACCCAGGACAAGCAAGCAAATCAACTATGACTGGGAGAAACTCAGAACTGACAATGCTGTAAAGGATGCTTACACAGTAGAAGTTCAAAACTGCTTTGAAGCACTTCAGTCAATGGATGAAGACCTGTCCACCGATTCAATATACCAGAATGTAATAACAGCCCACAAGGAATCAGCTAAGAGGCATATCCCCAGAAACCCAAACGAAAACAGTATGTGCCATGGCAAAACTGTGAGGTTAATTGTAAGAGAGAAGATCTTAAGCATCATCAAAAAATGAATCAGGAAGATCATCAAACATCCATAAATGTGGAAATATTTTCCCTTTTTCGGAATCAGCGCCGAAAATTAGCCCAATAGGTATCAAAACCACAAAAGTAGATTATTTTGAAAAGATCATTTGAAAAATTTTCACTTTTAATGCATGTTTGGTCAGTTGTTATCAGAAGGAAATTTAAATGTCATTTTTCTCGTGTTGGCGTTTTTGGGACACTTTCTCTATCTACTTTTTAACTACTCAACGGATTTTCGTTCTGTTTGCAGAATTATGTAGAGGAATATTCCGCGCAAAAATTGTTGACAGAATTTTGAATATTTTGTTTAAAAAAAGTTATGGCATTTTTGTGTAAAATATCGCTAAATTTTGGAATTTTTTCGATTTTTCGGTATTTTTGAAACTGAAAAATGCTATAACTTTTTTTTAAAAAAAATTCAAAATTCTGTCAACAATTTTTGCAGCGGAATATTCCTCTACATAATTCTGCAAACAGAACGAAAATCGGTTGAGTAGTTAAAAAGTAGGTCGAGAAAGTATCCCAAAAAAGCCAACACAAGAAAAATTACATTTAAATTTCATCCTGATTACAACTGACCAAACATGCGCCAAAGTGACAATTTTTTCAAATTTTTCAAATATAATCTACTTTTGTGGTTTTGATACCTATTGGGCTAATTTTCGGCGGTGATTCCGAAAATGGCAAAATATTTCCAAATTTATGGATTTTTGATGGTCTTTTTTGGTGTCAAATATGGTGCTGCACCAAAATTAAAAATTTCCAAATATTGGGTGAAAATTACAAAAGTTGCCATAACTCGAGAACAAAACACCTTATCGAAAAACTGATTTCAGAATCGGAATCACCATACAAATATATGACAAGACACTACTACCTATAGAAACAGGGGACTTCACACCTGCCGAACTCCAAAGAAGCATTAACCCTTTGCACATGGCTTAATAAACTTGCATTGATCTCAAATCCGGCAGATTTTATAAAAATGAGCTATAATTTAGAACGTGTTAGAAATCAAATTATTACACTGTATTATTAAAATGAACTATAATAATGTAATAAATTATTTATAATTTATCAATTTTAACTAAATCATTAACAACTAATTTACTAATTAATGAGTTTATATTTATTTTATAAAATTTTTTTTTTAAGAAAGATAAGATAAGAAATTTATTTTTCCATAAACAAAACAAAAAACAAATTGCATAGACAAAAAAGACGAAATGTCGTCCTGTTGCTAAACCAAAAATGTCTGGGGACCATAACCGCTGCCATAAAATGAACACACCAAGGAATATTAGAACCAGTAAGTAAGTAACTCATAAGCAACTTCGAAAAAAAAATATTAAAATAACTTATGGTAATGACGGAAATATCTTGGCAGATAAAGATTATTTATTATCTTTGTTTAGCATAAAGTAGTTTATGGCAGGAGGACAGTATAATAGCTTAGCTAGTGGTTTACTGTCCCCCTGTGGGGGGGGGGGGGGGGGGGGGTGGGTTGCTGCTACGATTAATGTTAAAATATTTAATTGAAAGTATAAAACGTTAATAAATAATATTAATATCATTTAGCTGTCGGTGTCATCAACAATGTATTATTTTTACGGAAGCTGAATTTGTATTGCTACGAACAAATGTTATATAGATTAAGATAAAAATATAATACTTATTTCCTTATTATTACTACCTATTTTCCAGGTTGTATAAAAAATTCTAAAGCTCTGAGTGAAGGTTGAGTAACAAATCTTTTATTTTTTTCAAAAAGATCGGTTTACTTGTAATTTTTCTAATAGAGGGGTTTATGTTATTCCAAATCAGTGGACCTTGCAATGCAAGAGACTGATGGGCTACATTAAGACGCACAAGGGGAAGTATAAATGATCCTGATGCTGATGAACGTGTATTGTACGAATGGGTTGATGAAAATTTCCTAAAAAGATGGGTTAATGAAGATTTGGCATTATTATGAATATCAAACATCAATTTACAAACTTGGTATTTATATAATTGTTCTAATGGAAGTATACTTAGGCGTTGATATATGGGTAATGACGAGGCTTGATAATGTCTGAATGTCATAACTCGTATAATTTTATTTATTTTTATCCTAATTGGACTAGTAATAGATGTATATGTACTTCCCCAAACAATTAGTCCATACTGTATATAGGGATATATTAGAGCAAAGAATAATGTACGTAAAATGTGCAATGGAAATACATGTCTGAGTCTATAAAAAATTCCTCCAGACTTAGATATTTTATTATATATATATTGTACATGGGATCGAAAGTTTAATTGCCTATCAATAAGTATACCTAGATATTTTGTCCTATCTACTCTATTAATTACTTGATCATTAATTATAATACTAGGGAACGACGGGGCATTTTGTTTGTTAGTGTAAAGTGTGTATTCGGTCTTTTTTATATTGAGAGACAATTTATTGTCAATCAGCCAATTTGAAATGTGAACAAGATTTGAATTGGTTCTATTAGAAAGCTGTAATAAATCCTTATCGTGTAACATTAGCGAAGTGTCATCTGCAAATAAAGTGGTAACGAAATCACTACAATTTGGTAAATCATTGATATATAACAAAAAAAGTATGGGGCCCAGAATCGAGCCTTGAGGAATACCACATAAAATAGATTTATAAGTTGAATAAGAGCCGCCTAATGAAACACGCTGCAAACGATTGGAAAGGTAACTAGAAAAGAGTGAATGAGGGATACCCCTTATGCCGTATGAATCTAATTTTTTTAATAAAATTGAGTGATCTAGCGTATCAAACGCCTTTTTAAGGTCGATATATACGACACAAGCAGAATCCCTGTCATCCAAGATAGACCACAATTTTTCAACAATTTGTAAAATTGCCTCCGATGTTGTATGTTTTTTCCTAAAACCGTGTTGGTTGCGTGTTAAAATTAAGTTTTTGTCCAGATATAAAATTAACTGAGAATAAATAATAGTCTCAAATATTTTACTAAATACCGGAAGCAGTGAAATTGGACGATAATTAGAAGTGTCACAAGGATCATCACCTTTATAAGCTGGAATTACCTTAGCTTTCTTTAAACTGTCTGGAAATAAACCTGATTTAATACTAGAATTAATTAAATTAGCTAGATGTATGCTTATAATACTGGCGGCCAATTTTACCAGTTTCACCGGAAATGCATCATTAGTGGATGAATTTTCATTTAAGTTTAACAAGTGATAGTGAACTTCAACAGCAGACGTTTCTATGAGACTAAAGGAATTGTATTTTTTATGACTAATATATCTTGTGGGTGAGCGTGGTGAGTGGGCAATATTAGCAGCTAATTTTGGACCTACAGTAGTGAAGAAAATGTTAAATACTTCAGCCATTTCCGAGGTTTTGGTGATTGAAATATTGCTATTCTGAGCATCTTTGATATTTAGAGCCCTAGGTATGGCATTTGTGGAGGATTTATTTAGAGCTGTGTTAATAACCTTCCATGTTTTTTTAATATTGGATTTATTTTTTTCAAATTGGTCAGTGTAGTATTTTTTTTCTGATTGGCGTAAAAGTGAGGTAAGGTTATAACGAACCTGTCTTTAGACTGGGTAGTTTTTGTCTAAAGCTGAGGCCGGCAAAAACACGATGGATATATTTACCTATATATTTACCTATATCACTATATATGTCACTATATCACTCACTATGTATGTTCACCAAATGGCTTGAAACCACTTGCATGCATTGTAAAATTGTAAACGCAAGTATTTATCAATTGTTGTCTAGTTGTTGAATAAAAAAGTTGGGAACGATTCGAAGTGCGATATTCGAAATATTTGCATATTTTCAACATTATTGAACGCGAAATTAAATACCCACAACTCCCTTGCTTGAAATGTTTTTCAGGTGATTGATATTTAGCAATTATTATGAGGTTACTTACTACTGAAATCTGACAGAATGCCAAACGTATTATTATAGTTCTATCTCTATTCAGCCAGTTAGTGTAATGTCAAGCAGTACATCATTTATATATCGTATGTATCTATAGGGCCTAATTGCCATCGTTATAATACTGTCATCAACTTAGGCTAAGCTCAATTGTAATGCAAAGGCTTAGTAGGTTTTGTATATCTGGGACGTTTACAACAGCTGTCGATTAAACTAACAAAACCATAAAACTGAACCAGGGTGGCTGCCAGCCGGGTACCAACGGCTGTTGGGTAGACTTAAGGGAACATTTCACAAACTTTCATAGGATGCTTGTACATGTACATTATATTGGTTGCTCCGATGTTTTTATTAGGCTAACTGAGAATGTATCAGGTATAAATACTGTAATTATAGTGTTCTTTATTTTATTTATCTAATACAGAAAAGACCCCTCCGCAGAATAAACTGCTCTTTTGGGCCGTTTCTCAGGTTGCGGATATGGATACCATTTCACACATCATCGTAGTAATTGTGATTATGATTTGTTTGCCTAGGCGAATGTGTATTACATTAGATGGGAGGCAGTTTTTTGGTTGATGCAAGTCATTCTTGGTTTGCATCTTCCAATCCCATCTGTTTCTTGGAGTCTGTGTAAGACAGGTTCGTTTAAAGCCATCTTGATGGCGTTCTAGTTACGATATTGTTTATATGTCTTATGGTTAAGGTCAGTAGGCTTTGAGATATAATGTGCGTAAAGTTTGTTTTTTCTGTGGATAGACTTAATTAATGATTGGGTTAACCATGGTTTACGAGGAATATCTTTCTTGGAAATTGTTTTTAGTGGTAATTGTTCTTTGCAAATATCCTCAAAGTTTTTGTAAAATAAATCAAATTTTTGTTGTTCTGGTAGGGGGCTACATTTATATGTCCATAAATTTTCTTTTCGCAGTTCATTTAAAAAGCAATCTGGATTAAATTTAGAATAATCGAATGATATCTGTGATTCAGCTGGTTTAAAGTAAGATGTATAATTGCTTAAAACTAAGAATGTTGGTAAGTGGTCAGTCGTTCCTATCTCTGTAAGTAGAACACCGCTGTTACATATAGAAGAAGTAATATTGGTACATATATGGTCAATAAGAGTTTCTGAGTATTTCGTAATTCGCGTAGGTTTTTTAATGGTTTGGGTAAATCCATTAGACTGAAGCACATTTAAATAGCTGTCAGATTGTGTATTTTTCTTTAGAGTATTAATATTGAAATCACCTGTTAGCACTACATCATAATTACATTCAGCTAAAGTCAGTAATCTAGTATCTAAGTCAGCGATAAAAACTTCTTTAGATATTTTTTCAGAACGGTATATGCAGCCTACTATTAGTGGTTTGAGTGGTTTAGGACGAGTAATTTCAATCCATGTATTTTCCGGTCCTTTTATTTTTAGGTCATCACGCACTTTCCTGTCCAGTTCATCTCTCACATAAACAGCAGTACCACCCCTCGAACGTTTTCCACTTTTACGAAAGTCACAAATTGGTTTTTGATAACCATTAATATTCATCTTGTCGAGAGGGTGGTCCTTCGTTAAAAAAGTTTCTGATATACATAAGACGTCAATTTTACATTCAAGTGCATTTAGATAGTCAGTTAAAGATAAAAAATTCGAAATTAAACTCCGAGTATTTAAATGAAAAATTGAGATAGAATCTTTATTACCTTTCAAGAATTTCGCATCGAAACTTTCTTCATTATAGTAACCCTTCGAAAAAGTAGAATTAATAAAATTTATATCTGGATCAATATTGTTAAAAATACCATCAAGTGACTCCAGTCTACAGTTATCGTCATACGTGTCATTGGATCCAAAAATATCATTATCATCGGTTTCAATATGAGAGAACGGAAAAATTGTTGAATATCAAAACAAGCACCAATTAGAAGTATTATTTTTTAACAGAGAGTGTTCTGTTGGTGATAAAAAACTTCCACATTGCAAGTGATATTCCTGACAGCAAAAATTGCATACGAATATTATGTCGTTTAAAACAAATTTAGAAAAACAAAAATCGCAGCATTGGGGGGAGATGGGTTGAGATGGGAAAGGTAACATACCACACAGTAATGTAGTATAGTGCAGCAACCAGCCAGAAGAGTGGAATGTTAGGCCTTAAGTGTGTGTATCGGAGGTTAGACATAAAAATAAAAACATAAAAAATCCACAATTTGTGATTATATCTGCCAAAACGTCCATTCAGTAATAATAACAACAATGCATGCATGCTTTATGACAATTACATGGTATTCGTATTGTCCACATTTATACAAATATAATATTTTTATTTTAATAATAGTATATTAATAAATTTATTTATAATTAAAGACTTCATAGATATTATTAACGGATAAATTTCTAATAGATCTAATAGATAACGAGGCGCCCACATGTACATAACACTCATGGAATTATTAAATTAGCACAATTTCCAATAATATATATAACGGTCAACACAGTATAATGTACATGTGACGGCATATTCGCATACCTGGGCGGCTCATAATATTTTTTCATATTTTGCATGCATATATAGTTGAATAATATGTATATACTAGTAATATAATAAAAGTACATATAAGAAGGGTTTCTATAGATGAGTACATCCTATACATCACATACATTAAGGTTGAATGGACCGCATGGCACCGGTATTCAATTTTTAGGTCATGGTCTCCCATTTAAATATAAATGCATTTTCCAGTAAAATAATTTCATACCAGTATCATATTTGATACAGTACGTATGTTAATACAACTGTACAATAAAATATACCGGTATCCCTAATTAGCTACAAGTAGTCGAACTACTTGCACTATCATTACTTACATGAATATACGTATAATACATTTAGCGTTTAATATATACCTATAATTTACAATATAGCCTACCTAAAACGATTAAGACAGTAGGACAAAACGATAAGAGTATGCTAGTACTACGATAAGTACATGATGGGTATACATTAAAGTGTTAGTAGCTCTAACCAGTTTCAAATAATGATATGCATATATATAGTATAACAAGGGGCAACGGTATTCAAATATAAGATATACGTACCGGTATTCCAATTTGATATACCGGTACTACCGGTATATCAAATTGTAGGTTATATATGGTCAATATCTATATATATAAGTTAAATATAAGTGCATTTTCAATAAAGTAATTTCATACCGGTAAATCATTGTTATTACATTATGTATATTGTATACCATATTTATTACAGTATGTATGTATGTCTATACAACTACCGGTATACTATAAGAATGTACCGGTATCCCTAATTAGCTACAAGTAGCCGAACTTGATCTATTTACAATATCTTAACCAGTACTTACTAACTTACATTTATTTAACCATTACAACATTATTTGCATTAGTATACGTATAATATAATACATTGAACATTTAATATATATCTGGCTATAACAGAATAACGCAAATAAAACAATTAAGACAGTAGGACAAAACGATAAGAAGATCCTAGAATTACAGAAGTTGATACCGACAATCTCTTCTACAATTACAGTAGACAATGACAAAACAAATGGTATATAATGCAGAAATAGTTGGCTATTGTAGCAAGGAGAGTAGGCGATATATACAGGCAAACTATACACAACTAAACTGGGTCACCAGCAGAGATAGGAATTTCTTCGTTGTAGACGATACGATCCGAAGATACCGGTAGTATTCCAGGATTGGCAACATTCTCCGGATCATCACTGAGGTCGATAACATAACGATTGCTGATTGGAACATTCGCGCGACTCTCCGCGGTTACTGTGTTGGGGGTAGAACGGGTTGTGCGCTTAGCAGAAGCCGGTCTGCCTACCCTACCACGCTTCGTCGACTGATACTTTAGAGGATCGTCAAGGCCTGCCCGTCCATCCAGGCCTGTATTCATTAATGTGGCGGAAGAGCCGATTACCCTGAGTTTGGCTATATCCTCAAGGGAAGAAATTAATAAAGACTTCTTGTCGTTTTCGTTAACACGTGCGTAGATTCTTCCATTCCGGGCATAAGCGGTATATATTTTTTCTGATTTTAGGATATTGAGGAGGTCAGCCCGGAATGGTGTGAGGTGGTCTGTGGTGTAAACTCCTTTTGGGAGTTTACTAAGGTTTCCTAAAACTATGCCACGTTGGGAATGTCCCAAGAATCGGACAATTATTGGGCGCGTCTTAGTAGGATCTTGACGGATTGGGCCTAGCCGATGAACGACGTCAACCATAAATGGGGCAATTCCCATTTTCCCTAGGACTTCCATTACAAGTGATCGATCGGAATCATGGTCCTTTTCCGGGAATCCGTGAAAGAGGATGTTATGTTTTCTGCTATAATAATCGCGTTCGTCTAACTCACTGCGCAGATTTTGGATCTCGGTTTTTAGATTACGATTATCAAGTTTGAGCTCGTTTACTGTTTCACACACCGCGTCAATAGATAAATGAGAAAGGGTCTCTTTGACATCTCTCATATCATTCGATAAGTCTACAATGAGTGATTGAAGTTTATCAATCTTAGAGTCAGTTGAAGTCGGCTTGGTGGGTGCCATGACTGTCTGACTGTAATAGAACAGAGTGCAGGGATGACTAGACTTGATTCTGTATGCTGTATCCGTAACTGTCTGGTATCTGTATCTCCCTGGAATCCGAATACATACGGTAAGTATTTAAACTTAGTTCAAGGTTAATTCAGTAGTTAGGCCTATCCATCGTCTGCTGGTCTGGCAGCTGCAAATCACTGATTCATAGTTCGGTACACCAGTATCGGTACACCAGTACAGATCCTGTTATTTAATTTTCATTTTATATTTTTTTTTCATTTTCGAAATTTATTTTTTATTTTAATTGTATAAAAATCAATGATATGTCATATTTGTATATTTAACAGATGGCTTATCACTATTCAAACATATAAAAAATACGATCAATAGACCATTATACAGAATAGTCCATTTTATTATAAATCAATCCTAAAGGTACTTATGGTAATTCTCGAAACAAACACCCATATGTAATGTAGGTTTGTCAGGACAACTGCCTCACTGATAACGTGATTCCGAAACCCTAGTGCGAGTGCCACTTGGAACTTGACTTCGGCACCACTTGCAAGGTCGACTTGGCCGTGGTCGAGTAGAAGTGGGTGGAATTTTTTCCAAGGAATGCTGTTGAGATATTCGATATGTTGGGTTTCTAGGTTGGCTGAGTTTCAGAAGCAATTCTACAAGAAGAAGTTGATAGTCATTGAAGTTTTTATGAACCAGTTTTGGTGGTAAATATATTTTCGCTAGAATAAATCCATTTACAACTCCCAGATGCTGCATTAGGTGTACTCCTAACTTCTTTGGTCATACAAACGATTTACGGTGACACTTCACGGGAGCCAAATCTGGTCAATTCTGTCAGTTCAGTTCATAGTTGTGTTATAGTCTTCAATAGCCGAAGGTTTCTTGTAACTAATGTTTTCATGTTCATGTGTTATTCCTTGTTTATATACTGTGCCAGCAACGTGCACTGAACTTATTACATATACATCCCTTTTATCAACAAATTTTACAAGTAAAATGTCATCCTTTCCGGTAAATTCAGATGTTATAGGATGCATCTTGAAAGCTTTCAGTTCTGGAGGCACTCCTCTACCGGGTTTTATCGTTCTGAGAGACAAGGTGTTATTCTTGAGAAGGAAAGTCATGAGTCGTAGACTTTGAAACCAATTATCTACTGTTACTTGAAAGCCTTTGTTCAGAAGGTGCGATCTATGTAGAATGTGTACGACAATTTTTTCAGAAACTGTGAGATCATCAGTGTCCAAATCAGCACACCACTCTTCTGTGCCCTCCCTTCCACAATATACTTCAATATCAAACTTACTATTATAAAATAAACTTACTAATATCAATATCCTTTTATGCCAAACCACTGTACAGTGTGTTTACGCTTTCCAAATCTCTGTAATATGGCAAGTCTGACTTTCGTTTATCAGTATCAGGTACCGCAACACCCCAACCAGAATTGATTGGATATATTGGATGCATTGGTACTGGGAGGACAGTGGATGGAGTTGAACTGGGAAGGGGATCTCCTTCAGCTTCACTTTCGTCAGCTGAAGATTCAGAAGCAGAACTGATTGATGATACATCTTTGTCATTGTCTTCATCTGTACTACTGTCAAAGCCATATCGTCTGACTGGCAAAGCTATTCTACGTGGACGTTTTGCATATCTGTCTAATATAGACATTGCTTCCACATTGCATATACTGTAGGTTTATCAAATAAAATAAAATGTACCCTATATTCCTAAATAAATAACAAATTATTTACAAAATTAAGTAAAATTAATTCATTTAGAAAGAATTTTTTTTTTCCCAGTGCTAGAAGTGTCTGAAATGGCCTAAAACCACAAAAAAACACAACTTTTAAAAATTTTGACACTGCATGACCCCCGCACAATTAGTGCAATGTTTTACAAAACTATGAAAAATGAAATAATTTGGACAGAAATTTATTTTTTAATATGATTTTTCCCATTGCTAGAAGTGTCTGAAATGGCATAAAACCGCAAAAAAACACCACTTTCCAAATTTTTGACAATGCAAGACCCCCGCACAAATAGTGCAAACAAACATCATTTTTGCTACTACTAAACTATGTAATTTTTACACAGGTCGCACTACTACTGGTAGTATTTCGAGACGTTCGTTCACCCGCAAATACACCATTGGTGATAAGATACTATGTAAGAAATGTTTTCTTGATACATTGCAAATATCTCCACAACGCATAAATGTGGCTCTGAAAAAGAATAGAAACAATGATTTCAGTGACCACCGTGGAGATTCTCGAGGGGGCTGGAACAAAACATCGAGCGACGCACATGATGAGGTTTGCAAACATATATCGAGCTTCCCAAAGTACTACTCCCACTATTGGAGAGCTGACACTGATTCCAAGTTCCTCAGTCCAGATATGACCCTGTCTCTAATGTACCGCCTGTATACCGAATCTAATTTGACGTTTAGCAAGGTTTCAAATTCAACCTATAAAAATATATTTGATAAGGAATTCAACCTTCGATTTAAGACACTCAAGAAAGATACATGTAAAACATGCGATATTTTTCATGCAAACATGCAGTCGGCAAATGGAGAGGAAGTGCAAAAACTGTAGGATGAGCATAATGTTCATGTAGATACCGCGGAAAAACGACAAAGTTTAATAAAACAAGACTTCCAGAGAGCTAGTACAGACTGTGAATTTGAGGTGCTGACAATAGACATGCAAAAGGTGTACAGCTTGCCACGAATTCCTTCAAACATTGTTTACTATAAACGCCAGCTGACTATGTACAATCTCGGAATTCACTCTGGTACAACGAATAGAGGCTACTTCTATGTGTGGTTAGAAACGGAAGGCGGCAGAGGTACCCAGGATGTCGCATCATGTGTTTCATTGCACATGAGTAAGTATGTGTCAACTGATGTAAAGTATCTACATATTTGGGCAGATTCTTGTGGAGGACAAAACCGTAGCGTCAAGTTCATCTACGCAATGGTATCTACTACACACCACAAGGCATTTGTAATCCATCACAATTCAGTTTCCAACCTCCGGACACAGTTATTTACCTAATGATTCCGATTTTGGTGACGTGGAGTGCGCAATGAAGCATGTTCTACGTCTCTACACAGACACTGATGTTATGGATGTCATGAGAAATGCAGGAGTTAAGCAAAAGTTTGTAGTTAACCGTGTTAATCCCAAAGTCGACTTTCATTCTGTTAGTCCAATTTTGAATGATTTCGTCAATCGAAAGAAGGATCCAGAGGAACGGAGAGTTAACTGGCTTCTAACTCATGAAATAACTATTCGAAAAGATAAGCCATTTATTGTGAAGATGGATGACGTGGAAATCGAACAGTAGCAACAAGGGGTCGCAAAAAAACAAGTAGGAATTATTTCACTGACCTTGGAAAATTAGGACTACCACTTTTATGGCATGATGGAAATGCAATCTCAAGTAAGAAACGTAACGACATTAAAGAGCTGCTGCACCTAGTACCGAAGGACGCCAAGAGATTTTATACTAAATTGCTTAGAGACGCTACTGTAGTTGAAACAAATGATTATATTGATTATGTCCCTGATGATGTCTCTGATACAGGGTTGTAAACAATACTGTAATAAAACTGTCATGCATAATGGTTTAAATATAGTTCAGTTAGTGAATAATTGCAAATTTATCAATATGTTTCAATAATACAGTATAATTATTACATTTTTAAGTGCTAGTATTAATTAGTTCCCATCATATAACTACAATTTCAGAATACAAATGATTTTCAAAAAGTGACGTAATATGTGGGAGAAAGTTGCAAAATTGGTAGGAAAAATTTAACAATTGCGTGGATTCGAACCTAGATTGTAGTATTATACACAATGCACAGTATGTCTGAAAAAAAGAAAGTAGATTCCGAAAGATAAACCATTTAAAATAAAGAATTTTGCATTCAAATGTTATATTTTTTACCCAATGTCCATCGTTGGTACATTGCTGCAAATGCAGAATCTAAAATAACCAAATTTGCAGAAATGTACTAACCAACAAAAAGGCTTATAACTTCGCAAGAAAACGACAATTTTGCATAAATATTTAGTATAAGGTAGACGAACACGTATATTTTGCATATGAGTCAAAACCTTTAATGTGGCATTTGAAGGGATTTTCTAAACGTTCAAAAACTTTGAAGTCATTTTTCTCAAAATCAACAAAATGTTGGTTAGTACATTTTTGCATAACACTATCCATCTAGCAGTTCAGTCTAGTAGGTGGTTTAGTAGTGGTAGTCTAGTAGGTGATGATGATGATGATCGGCTTGCACTAGGGTGCAGTGCCGGCGGCCCCAGAAACATAGCGCCCCCAGATCTTGCGGTCAGCCATACAATTTCCTAATTCATTCCTGTTCTCAAGTCCTGTGTCCTTGAGCAGGCGTTTGAGGAAAGTCATTGGCTGTCCACCACGTCTATTCTCGCCAGCAGGCTACCACAGCACAAGGTTGTGTACAGGTTGATCCTGCCGGCGGAAACAGTGCCCAGCAAGCATTAGACGGCGTTTCTGCAGGGCGATGCTAGGTCTTGGCAATGAGATGTTACCATAAATAAAGTCTAGTAGGTGGGTTAGGCTTTAATTAAGACTGTAAGAAGCATCTTGTCTTTAGTTCGAATAAAGTGTATAATTATAATTAAGACAGAAATTAAGTGGACGCAGAGTGGATATGGATAAGTATATAGTATGTAATGTGTACTGTTGTCGGCTCTCAAGTGTTAGCAGGTACAGCTCCGTTTGCAGTGCCCGTCAACATTCTGGTTGGCCTAGTCTTTGGAGGTTAAATAGTTGTAATTTACTGTATAAAGGTATTTCCAGCCATGGTGGATTTGGGTTGGTAAATAAAGAACTGCTACCCACCGTCTAACTAACAGTTAATAATTATTACATAGTTTTGTAGGTTAGCAAAATTGTGTTTGTTTACACTATTGGTGCAGGGGTCTTGCATTGTCAAAAATTTGAAAAGTTGTGTTTTTTGCCGTTATAAGCCATTTCAGAAACTTCTAGCACTGGGAAAAGTCATATTTCAAAAAAAATTATGTCTAAATGATTTCATTTCACATGTTTTGAAAAAAATGTTGTTTGTTTGCAATAATTGTGCAATTGTGCAATAATTGCGAATTGTCATGTATTGTCAAAAATTTGAAAAGTTGTGTTTTTTTATGGTTTTAGGCCATTTCAGACACTTCTAACACTGGGGAAAGTCATATTAAAAAAAAAAATTCTTTCTAAATGAATTAATTTTACATAGTTTTGTAAAAAATGTTGTTTGTTTGCACTAATTGTGCGGGGGTCATGCATTGTCAAAAATTTGAAAAGTTGTGTTTTTTATGGTTTTAGGCCATTTCAGACACTTCTAACACTGGGGAAAGTCATATTAAAAAAAAAAAAAAAAATCTTTCTAAATGAATTATAATTCACGACTCATCTTGGTGTTAGCTATTATTTTTATCCTATTTAAAAAAATATTGCATGAATAATTATTGATTATAAATAAAGAGTAAAATTTAGAACATTGCACAAATAAATAATGTATAGGTATACGTATAAAACACAATCAACATGAGCTTCAATTTGAATATTTGCATATTGACAGAGAATCATAAGAAAAATCAATTGGATTATAGAGTGGAAAATTTAAATTTAGATTATTCAATTGCGAGTAAGTAAACATAAGTTGTTTTTTTAAGTTAAGTTGCTAAGTTGTTAAGTTGCCTGGCACCGGTGCGGTGCCAGGCGCTTGTGTTACAATCACCATCACCCATCAACCCCATCAAACAGTCCGATGTAGTGGAAGGGTGTGTCCACGGTTCCCACCACCGACGCCGCGTTTCCCATGAGAATTGCCACTGCCAAGCTTTGCAGCAAAAACTGGCGCGACCGTTGCTCATTGGTCCGAGCATGAAGATGCGCCCCGACTTCCTGGAGGAAGCTGGCTGTCTCGGGTCCGGGTCGACCAAAGGTCTCAAAGGCCACGGGACTGAAGTAGCAGCGACCAGCTCTACCAACTCGCTATACTTCCTAATCTTCACCCGCTCAGCCTCCTCAGCAGCACGGCCACCAGCGATGAGGGTCTGCTGGAGATGACTCGGGGCGAGGGGATCCGTTACGGTTGCGTCCCAGGCCAATGAGCGGCCGCGGTTCCAAGGCATCACTGTAACCCCGTCAACCCTCTTACCATCGCTCCGACAGAGACCCGGGGGCTCAGGGATGGGGGACACCCCGCAGCTGACCAGCGCCCGCCTTACTATATCGTTCAACATAGCGTGGCGGGGATGCCGGCCAGCGCTCCTCTGGCAGCAGATACCATGGAGAAAAATTCTAGATGAATTAATTTTACAAAAAAATTTCTTTCTAAATGAATTAATTTTACATAGTTTTGTAAAAAATGTTGTTTGTTTGAACTAATTGTGCGGAGGTCATGCATTGTCAAAAATTTGGAAAGTGATGTTTTTATGTGGTTTTAGGCAATTTCACATATCTAACATAGGGAAAAGATGAAATGATGAAAAGATGGAAAACCGGAGTGCTAAACAGACCATTATTGAATGTTTGCAACCGGATGTTAAAAGGGGAAAAGCCACCACCAATTTGGACTAAAGGTCAACTAAAGCCTCTCCCCAAGAAAGGAGATCTCGGCATACCAACAAACTATCATGGGATCTGTCTGCTTGTGGTAGCTGCCAAAATATACAATAAAATGATTCTATATAGGATTAGGCCTCACATAGAGAAACTACTGCGTAAGAGCCAAAACGGATTTCGACCAAGTAGATCAACAATAGCTCAGATACTTGCACTACGGAGACTGATTGAAGGAATTAAGTCAAAGAATCTCCCCGCAGTCATGACTTTTGTGGACTTCAAGAAGGCACTAGACTCCATCCATAGAGGTAAAATGCTTGAAATCCTAAGAGCTTATGGAATACCAGAAGTAATTGTTGCTGGCATTGGATTGTTATATTGTGACACAGAGGCGCAGGTACTCTCACCAGATGGTGAAACTGAGTTTTTCTCAATCCTGGCTGGTGTACTGCAAGGTGACACATTAGCACATTTCGGTGCCATCATTAATATGCTGGTCGATTAATTGAAGCAACGTAGGAGCACTCTGATCTTCAACAAAGCAGAGAAATCCAATCTTCAGAGTACAGTTGCACCCTCCAAAGACCCATCTTTCGGGAACAAATGTGCCCATAATTATACTTTCTTTTGGCAATAACAGAGTCGTCAATCTGAACGATTAAACCTGGCCCACCGATTTTAAATGGATGAGCATCCAGCCAATAAGAACATACGTCTAGCAAAAACTGATACCATTGAATAATGGACCTTTCACTAATCAGAGCTAAGAATGTAGTTACAGTGCGCACTGGAACTCTTTCGGCTCAAAAGTAGAATACCATGAACCAGCTCTTCAATGTCAAATGGCTTTGAAAAAATAATAGATTCCTTATGCCCTTTATGATAATTGCACCTCCAACAAACTCCGTCAATTCGCTCCTTCCTCTTCACTAATGACATTTGTTTACTACAAATAGTGCGATTAGGGGCACCTTTCCAAAGAATGTTGGCTGACTTAAAATAGTCAACCATCAGTGTAAAAAAACAGATAGCAAGTTCTAAAGCATTGAAAATATTCATTGTCAACAAAGAATATGAGCCAGAAATAAGTTATAGAATGGAAAAAATTATAGAAACACATTTAAAAAAACATTTAATTTTGGGACCCCTAAAGTTCAGTAGTGCCATTTTTTATACTAGCTAGTTTTTGCTATTTTTTTAAAACACGCCAAGGTTGGAACTTATTTAATTATCAGTAGGCTTATGAGTAATTACTGTATATTATTTTTAAATTATTATTGCTTTCACTTTCAAGTTTTTCAAGAGGTTTAGTAGTAAGATAAATAAGTAAGTCTGGGGGGGTATAGGAAAAATGGCAGGTAGGAAAAACGAATTTTGTAGTAAAGTACCAAAGTGCAGTATTTGGTGCACTTTATGCATTTTGGAACGAGACCAGGAAATGAAATGAGGGCTATTTGTGTGGTTGAGATTAATAAAAAATATTACGCAGATAAGGAATTATTTTATTTAGAACTAACTGAAAGGTTGACAAAGACTTGTACAGGGATGTACTGCAACTTGTTTACAAACCTAGAGAGCATGATTATCCTTTCGATAATATTGTATATCCAGTGTTTCTTATCGTCTCGAAGGTCACGTGAAACTGGACGTCATTTGACTGCGATGAGTGGTAGACCTGGTAAACATAAACGATCTACAAGTCCATGCTCATTCTTCTCTAGAACTTTGATGCTAAAGGGCGTCCCTGCATTTTTTGCTCTAGAACATTTTTTAGACTAAAGCCTGGTAATATTTTTTTTTTAATATTTTGAAATATATCAATTAAATAGAATAAAATAAATATATAATATATAATAAATAAAATGATGATAGCTAGTATAATTTATGGTTGCTAGTAAATTTTAGTGTATTAATGGATAGATTTCGATAGAAATATAGTTTCGTATATTACAATAATTACAAGTAATATTAAACTTTATGTCTAGACACGAATATTTATTATGTCTACTGTCTTCAGAGTAGAATGTATACTGTCTTGTTACAGATCTAGGTCTTCCAAGAAGTTCTAGAATTTATAATGCTTTGCAATCAATTTCAGTGAGTCTTTCATCATAAGTCTCATGTTGCAGTTCGAGCCACTGAGCCAGTTCAGCTTATATGCATGCCTACTAGGCATGCATATAAGCTGAACTAGGCATTGCCTAGGTACCATGCAGGAATTTTCTTAATCTCTGTCATAGGTGATGTGGGAGTGAGGGGGGTAGTGGTGATAATAGACTTGATAATAAAATTTTAACCTTATCTGTGGGGGGGGGGGGGGGGGGGGGGGGGGGTCATTCTGGAAATTTTTTAGATCTTGACTCATAAATTACAATTTTGATGGTATAAGGGCTTTCGAGGTGGCTCTTCGCAATAAAACTAGTGAAAAATATTTTCTGGTCATTGCAGTATTGGCTTTAGACATGGATTCAGCACCAAGCTTTTCCCTGCTGTTCGATGAGCTGTTTTGTCCCAAGTTATAATACCTTTAACTTGTGCTTCAAATTATCATTTTATAAATTTCAACATCTGTTTAGACTGGTTGCCAAGGTAACTGAATTTTCTAATTAACTTCAATCGGCTCGGCTAAGACCCTTAGTGTTGAGTTGAGAAACCCCAAGTTTGTATCTACAGTCGTGGTCTCAAAGTGCATCTGTTCTTTGAGATTTGATCAAAGTGGTCTAAAAGTCTATATCGTTAATTAAATATTTATATTTATTCCTAATTGTCTGATTGTTGCTAATTGTAATTAAATTAATGCCTAATTTATAAACATTTTACAAGCAACAGGCATTCTTGGGAAGATTTTCATATAACACTGATAGAAAGTATTAAAGTATACCAGGGAAAAGACCTCAAATTCCAAATGCGAAAGAGGGAAGGTTACTATCAGTGCACACTGGAGACTTTAGAGCCATACGGAATAAACTCAATTAATGAAGCAATGGCAAATTAAATGGCAGATTAAAATTATATATTTTAATGGGGTTTTATATTTCAATTATTAATTTGTTCTATAAAATTACTTTGAATACTTGAATAAGAGTCACGCTGACTCGAAATATTATGCTGTAATCATTTTTATTTTAATTGCTTGATATTGGTCTGTCAAATAATCATTCAAATAAATAGTCAAATATTGGTCTGTAATAATTTTTATTTCAATTGCTTGATATTGGTCTGTCAAAATATAATTCGTTCAACCCAAGATGATATAAAATTTATATGTATAAACCATGTAGAGCTTTACAGACCTTTATCAAATATATATATGTATTCTTGGTTAGTGTAAAATCATAAATGGTCGTATTATCGAAACCAGGGGGATTCACCCACTTGGAGTGGAACTATAGGAGAAAACCTTTTTACAGAATATTATTTTGATTTTAAAACCTTAAAAATTTATTTTAAATTTTCTTTACCTTGGTAACTACTAAGAATTAGTACTTTTATATTGCACATCATAAAGTTAGTTGCCCCAGGAGTAACCTTGAACATGAACATGAACATATTATATTATTGGCACTTATATATTGCACAACATAAAGTTAGTTGCCTCAGGAGTAACCTTGAACATGACCATGAACATATATATTATGTATATTATTGGTACTTATATATTGCACATCATAAAGTTAGTTGCCTCAGGAGTAACCTTAAAGAATA
>JAUCBJ010003253.1:0-32537 GCA_032718475.1 Nemertoderma westbladi
CGTTGAACCCCACGCCCTTACCGACCATATACTGCGTTGAACCCCACGCCCTTACCGACCATATACTGCGTTGAACCCCACGCCCTTACCGCCCCTATACTGCGTTGAACCCCACGCCCTTACCGCCCCTATACTGCGTTGAACCCCACGCCCTTACCGACCATATACTGCGTTGAACCCCACGCCCTTACCGACCATATACTGCGTTGAACCCCACGTCCTTACCGACCATATACTGCGTTGAACCCAACGCCCTTACCGACCATATACTACGTTGAACCCCACGCCCTTACCGACCATATACTACGTTGAACCCCACGCCCTTACCGACCATATACTGCGTTGAACCCCACGCCCTTACCGACCATATACTGCGTTGAACCCCACGCCCTTACCGACCATATACTACGTTGAACCCCACGCCCTTACCGACCATATACTGCGTTGAACCCCACGCCCTTACCGACCATATACTGCGTTGAACCCCACGCCCTTACCGACCATATACTGCGTTGAACCCCACGCCCTTACCGACCATATACTACGTTGAACCCCACGCCCTTACCGACCATATACTGCGTTGAACCCCACGCCCTTACCGACCATATACTGCGTTGAACCCCACGCCCTTACCGACCATATACTGCGTTGAACCCCACGCCCTTACCGACCCTATACTGCGTTGAACCCCACGCCCTTACCGACCATATACTACGTTGAACCCCACGCCCTTACCGACCATATACTACGTTGAACCCCACGCCCTTACCGACCATATACTGCGTTGAACCCCACGCCCTTACCGACCATATACTGCGTTGAACCCCACGCCCTTACCGACCATATACTGCGTTGAACCCCACGCCCTTACCGACCATATACTGCGTTGAACCCCACGCCCTTACCGACCATATACTGCGTTGAACCCCACGCCCTTACCGACCATATACTGCGTTGAACCCCACGCCCTTACCGACCATATACTGCGTTGAACCCCACGCCCTTACCGACCATATACTGCGTTGAACCCCACGCCCTTACCGACCATATACTGCGTTGAACCCCACGCCCTTACCGACCATATACTGCGTTGAACCCCACGCCCTTACCGACCATATACTACGTTGAACCCCACGCCCTTACCGACCATATACTGCGTTGAACCCCACGCCCTTACCGACCATATACTACGTTGAACCCCACGCCCTTACCGACCATATACTACGTTGAACCCCACGCCCTTACCGACCATATACTGCGTTGAACCCCACGCCCTTACCGACCATATACTACGTTGAACCCCACGCCCTTACCGACCATATACTGCGTTGAACCCCACGCCCTTACCGACCATATACTGCGTTGAACCCCACGCCCTTACCGACCATATACTGCGTTGAACCCCACGCCCTTACCGACCATATACTGCGTTGAACCCCACGCCCTTACCGACCATATACTGCGTTGAACCCCACGCCCTTACCGACCATATACTGCGTTGAACCCCACGCCCTTACCGACCATATACTGCGTTGAACCCCACGCCCTTACCGACCATATACTGCGTTGAACCCCACGCCCTTACCGACCATATACTGCGTTGAACCCCACGCCCTTACCGACCATATACTGCGTTGAACCCCACGCCCTTACCGACCATATACTGCGTTGAACCCCACGCCCTTACCGACCATATACTGCGTTGAACCCCACGCCCTTACCGACCATATACTGCGTTGAACCCCACGCCCTTACCGACCATATACTACGTTGAACCCCACGCCCTTACCGACCATATACTACGTTGAACCCCACGCCCTTACCGACCATATACTACGTTGAACCCCACGCCCTTACCGACCATATACTACGTTGAACCCCACGCCCTTACCGACCATATACTGCGTTGAACCCCACGCCCTTACCGACCATATACTGCGTTGAACCCCACGCCCTTACCGACCATATACTGCGTTGAACCCCACGCCCTTACCGACCATATACTACGTTGAACCCCACGCCCTTACCGACCATATACTGCGTTGAACCCCACGCCCTTACCGACCATATACTACGTTGAACCCCACGCCCTTACCGACCATATACTGCGTTGAACCCCACGCCCTTACCGACCATATACTGCGTTGAACCCCACGCCCTTACCGACCATATACTGCGTTGAACCCCACGCCCTTACCGACCATATACTGCGTTGAACCCCACGCCCTTACCGACCATATACTGCGTTGAACCCCACGCCCTTACCGACCATATACTGCGTTGAACCCCACGCCCTTACCGACCATATACTGCGTTGAACCCCACGCCCTTACCGACCATATACTGCGTTGAACCCCACGCCCTTACCGACCATATACTGCGTTGAACCCCACGCCCTTACCGACCATATACTGCGTTGAACCCCACGCCCTTACCGACCATATACTGCGTTGAACCCCACGCCCTTACCGACCATATACTGCGTTGAACCCCACGCCCTTACCGACCATATACTGCGTTGAACCCCACGCCCTTACCGCCCCTATACTGCGTTGAACCCCACGCCCTTACCGACCATATACTGCGTTGAACCCCACGCCCTTACCGACCATATACTACGTTGAACCCCACGCCCTTACCGACCATATACTGCGTTGAACCCCACGCCCTTACCGACCATATACTGCGTTGAACCCCACGCCCTTACCGACCATATACTACGTTGAACCCCACGCCCTTACCGACCATATACTGCGTTGAACCCCACGCCCTTACCGACCATATACTACGTTGAACCCCACGCCCTTACCGACCATATACTGCGTTGAACCCCACGCCCTTACCGACCATATACTACGTTGAACCCCACGCCCTTACCGACCATATACTGCGTTGAACCCCACGCCCTTACCGACCATATACTACGTTGAACCCCACGCCCTTACCGACCATATACTACGTTGAACCCCACGCCCTTACCGACCATATACTGCGTTGAACCCCACGCCCTTACCGACCATATACTGCGTTGAACCCCACGCCCTTACCGACCATATACTACGTTGAACCCCACGCCCTTACCGACCATATACTGCGTTGAACCCCACGCCCTTACCGACCATATACTGCGTTGAACCCCACGCCCTTACCGACCATATACTACGTTGAACCCCACGCCCTTACCGACCATATACTGCGTTGAACCCCACGCCCTTACCGACCATATACTACGTTGAACCCCACGCCCTTACCGACCATATACTACGTTGAACCCCACGCCCTTACCGACCATATACTGCGTTGAACCCCACGCCCTTACCGACCATATACTGCGTTGAACCCCACGCCCTTACCGACCATATACTACGTTGAACCCCACGCCCTTACCGACCATATACTGCGTTGAACCCCACGCCCTTACCGACCATATACTGCGTTGAACCCCACGCCCTTACCGACCATATACTACGTTGAACCCCACGCCCTTACCGACCATATACTACGTTGAACCCCACGCCCTTACCGACCATATACTGCGTTGAACCCCACGCCCTTACCGACCATATACTGCGTTGAACCCCACGCCCTTACCGACCATATACTACGTTGAACCCCACGCCCTTACCGACCATATACTGCGTTGAACCCCACGCCCTTACCGACCATATACTACGTTGAACCCCACGCCCTTACCGACCATATACTGCGTTGAACCCCACGCCCTTACCGACCATATACTACGTTGAACCCCACGCCCTTACCGACCATATACTGCGTTGAACCCCACGCCCTTACCGACCATATACTGCGTTGAACCCCACGCCCTTACCGACCATATACTGCGTTGAACCCCACGCCCTTACCGACCATATACTGCGTTGTACCCCACGCCCTTACCGACCATATACTGCGTTGAACCCCACGCCCTTACCGACCATATACTACGTTGAACCCCACGCCCTTACCGACCATATACTGCGTTGAACCCCACGCCCTTACCGACCATATACTGCGTTGAACCCCACGCCCTTACCGACCATATACTACGTTGAACCCCACGCCCTTACCGACCATATACTGCGTTGAACCCCACGCCCTTACCGACCATATACTACGTTGAACCCCACGCCCTTACCGACCATATACTGCGTTGAACCCCACGCCCTTACCGACCATATACTGCGTTGAACCCCACGCCCTTACCGACCATATACTGCGTTGAACCCCACGCCCTTACCGACCATATACTGCGTTGAACCCCACGCCCTTACCGACCATATACTACGTTGAACCCCACGCCCTTACCGACCATATACTACGTTGAACCCCACGCCCTTACCGACCATATACTACGTTGAACCCCACGCCCTTACCGACCATATACTGCGTTGAACCCCACGCCCTTACCGACCATATACTACGTTGAACCCCACGCCCTTACCGACCATATACTACGTTGAACCCCACGCCCTTACCGACCATATACTACGTTGAACCCCACGCCCTTACCGACCATATACTGCGTTGAACCCCACGCCCTTACCGACCATATACTGCGTTGAACCCCACGCCCTTACCGACCATATACTGCGTTGAACCCCACGCCCTTACCGACCATATACTACGTTGAACACCACGCCCTTACCGACCATATACTACGTTGAACACCACGCCCTTACCGACCATATACTACGTTGAACCCCACGCCCTTACCGACCATATACTACGTTGAACCCCACGCCCTTACCGACCCTATACTGCGTTGAACCCCACGCCCTTACCGACCATATACTGCGTTGAACCCCACGCCCTTACCGACCATATACTACGTTGAACCCCACGCCCTTACCGACCATATACTGCGTTGAACCCCACGCCCTTACCGACCATATACTGCGTTGAACCCCACGCCCTTACCGACCATATACTACGTTGAACACCACGCCCTTACCGACCATATACTACGTTGAACCCCACGCCCTTACCGACCATATACTACGTTGAACCCCACGCCCTTACCGACCATATACTACGTTGAACCCCACGCCCTCACCGACCATATACTGCGTTGAACCCCACGCCCTTACCGACCATATACTGCGTTGAACCCCACGCCCTTACCGACCATATACTACGTTGAACACCACGCCCTTACCGACCATATACTACGTTGAACACCACGCCCTTACCGACCATATACTGCGTTGAACCCCACGCCCTTACCGACCATATACTACGTTGAACACCACGCCCTTACCGCCATATACTACGTTGAACACCACGCCCTTACCGACCATATACTGCGTTGTACCCCACGCCCTTACCGACCATATACTGCGTTGAACCCCACGCCCTTACCGACCATATACTGCGTTGAACCCCACGCCCTTACCGACCATATACTGCGTTGAACCCCACGCCCTTACCGACCATATACTGCGTTGAACCCAACGCCCTTACCGACCATATACTGCGTTGAACCCCACGCCCTTACCGACCATATACTGCGTTGAACCCCACGCCCTTACCGACCATATACTGCGTTGAACCCCACGCCCTTACCGACCATATACTGCGTTGAACCCCACGCCCTTACCGACCATATACTGCGTTGTACCCCACGCCCTTACCGACCATATACTGCGTTGAACCCCACGCCCTTACCGACCATATACTGCGTTGAACCCCACGCCCTTACCGACCATATACTGCGTTGTACCCCACGCCCTTACCGACCATATACTACGTTGAACCCCACACCCTTACCGACCATATACTGCGTTGAACCCCACGCCCTTACCGACCATATACTACGTTGAACCCCACGCCCTTACCGACCATATACTACGTTGAACACCACGCCCTTACCGACCATATACTGCGTTGAACCCCACGCCCTTGTAACGAAATACCAACGCGATATGTATGTACAAACCTCCTTCATCTTCTTAGAGAAAATCATAAAACGACCCAGTTGGCCAAAAAATATATCAAATCGATAAGTAACAATATTATGTTCTTTCATTTTTAACTCGAAAAATTTTTGTTAAAGAAACAAACCAAATCAAAGTAAGCAAATCTGTCTGAAGAAAATATTAATTAATACTAATTGAGGAATGGTGCCCGCTGCCGCTATATTACTGAAATAAAACAAACATGACCCATAATGACTATCGTTTATATAAACATGGATCGACAGATCTAGGTTCACTATTTGCTTTATATGATTAAAACATATTGTGTTAAATATAATTGTGAGACAAGAAGTCGCAAGTAAAAACAACGATTAGTTCATAATTACCGATGGGATGAGAGGACTAAAAAAACAGAGACAATAAATGTATCAGTATACAAGTAAACGAATGAATAAAACGGGACATTGATATTATTATATGCCAGGAAAGTTCAACAGAAAATAAGTAGCAATGGCGGTCTTATCATATGGGATGATAAAAGAATCAGTATAAATGAGTTCAATGACTAACTTAAACATTGAATTAACTGAAACAATAAAATATCTCTGACCTAGTCGAGCCACATTTGGGTTATCGGTTTGGGTTTGAAAAGTAAAAGTGATCGATGGAGGTGATAGGGAGTCTCCTCTCTTTTGGCATTGCCTACAAGGAGGGGAGGGGGATTTGATGGGGCCTCACAAACTCTCAGGGTCTATCACTCTCATTCATTACCTAACAATTTTCTTTACTCCCCCGGCGGAATCCAGTTCCCCGCATCTGTGTTGTGAAATTGTGTCTGACTCGCTCTGTAGGTCACATATTTTCCACTAAAATTGAGTTATATTGGTGTTGTAAGGGTCTAAGCCACGATTCTAAGTAAAATAAATTCCTTTTTATCATATGGCAATTTCGTGTATTAACACACTTCTTCAGTGATATAAATATATATTAAAATGTTTACATAATTTACATATTAAAATAAGTACGTACGAGGTTAAATTTAATTGAATAATACTGTAAAAGATACTAATTTATACGAGGCTATCGTACAGTACATGCCTGGTTATTTTCGGATGAACAATCGATAAAATGCGAAGTGTGAATAAAATATGAGCAGTGGTAAAAAGAGAGATTAGGCTGACATGGAGGATAAGTTAAATTAAAATAGGTAAGGAAAATAAAGTTAAAAATATAATAATGTGATACTTTTCGGATGAACATTCGATAAAATGCGAAGTGTGACTAAGGATAGGTAGATACAATTAAAATATTAAATTAAAATAAGTAAAAATAAATAAAAAGATATACGGCAATTCAGGTATGGACGGCTAGGAAGGTACAATTAAATAAAATGAAATAAAGTGAAATGAAATAAAATAAAATAATTTAAAACATGAGCAGACAATCGATAAAATTCATAAAATGAGATAAAGTTTATAGATGACACCACCATGCTGGAATAACTTACTGCAGGTCTAGCAGCTGTTGAAACAAGCCGCAAACAATAATAAAATATATAATATAATATAACACCACCATTGAAGGTACCCTAATGTTATACAAAGTGAATCGAGTTACAAAAAGTAGAATGATTAGTATAATGGTGGAATAACTTTGTTGATGGGAGGCCGGTGTAAATTAATAAGGATGGCTTCGGTGTGAATACGCCGGGGGGATTACGAAACTGCTGTACGCACGTAACAGTATATTTCCGACACTGGGCGAAGTGTTCCAGAAGGATGCCTTCTGGGTTGCTGGTCACCACATTCAGTTTGTTGGGTTTAGGAGGGGCTTTTAGGGACTTCCGATATTCTTGGATATTCTCCCGGTGCTTGTTGAGTCGTTTGTGGAGGTGCTGCTCAGTTTGGCCGAGGTAGTACTGGGTCGGGTGTTCATTACACGTGATTATGTATAAAACATTATGGGACTTACAGTTGAGCCGGCCTCGAATTCGGTCTCCCCATAGTGTGTGTGGGAGGTCGTTAATCACTGGGCATGTTAGACACCGAGATTGACCACACGGGTGGTTGCCAAGTGCTAGGGTTGGTTCTCGTTTTCGTATAAGTAATTTACCCAAACTAGGTTCGTTACGTGGTACAGTTTTTATCGAAAGCCCGTGGGCGTGAAGGCGTTGGTTATGCCTACTGGTAACCGCGTTGAGTGTGGGAAGACATTGTGGCGTGGTTGGTAAATACACGATTTGTTCGCTAGGTGGCGCAGGTAGTATTTTAGGCTGTTTAATTTGGGGGAAGGCAGGTGATGGGTCCCAAGCGTACATAGTTAGAAGGAAGTTAAGGGGATAGCCACGCAATTTACATTTGTCCAAGTATTGGTGCCTATAGACCCTAAAAACTGAATGGGAGTCAGTCAAACGCCGAATTCGAAGTACTTCAGATTTCACAATAGCCAGGAGGGCAGGTTTATGGTGGAAGCTGGCGTATGCTATCGGGAGTTTGTTAGACATAGGTTTTCGGTATAGGTGAGTGGAAAGGTCACGCCCTTTGGCTTGGACAGTAATGTCTAAATAATTGATTGATTTTCTTGATGAATTAAATGTAAATTGTATCGCATTGCAGCCATACAGGTGGCTACATGCTGTATTGAAAGCGGTTTCTACATTGTTCAATTCTGCGTCCGTCATCCAGAAGTTAAATATGCCAAGGCTGTCGTCTACTAAGGTCCGGAAGTAATATGGCGTGTACAGTGAGGTGTTAATAGCCCGTTTAATGACGCGGTAGGAGGTTAATATTGCGTAGTCACCTCTGTGACTCCCGCCCATGGGCGCGCCTGCTACCTGTAAGTAAAATCCCTCCTTATATTTGAAGTAGTTATGATGTAACAGGAATGTGAGAATATTTCATTCTGTACCGGTGTACAAGGCTGAGAGAACTCCCTCTTGAAATGACTCCCCAGTTCTCAGCCTAGGCTGAGATCACTCCCCAGTTATTTCAGCCTAGGGTGAGATCACTCCCCAGTTGTTTCAGCCTAGGCTGAGATCACTCCCCAGTTATTTCAGCCTAGGCTGAGATCACTCCCCAGTTATTTCAGCCTAGGCTGAGATCACTCCCCACCCCAGTTATTTCAGCCTAGGCTGAGATCACTCCCCACCCCAGTTATTTCAGCCTAGGCTGAGATCACTCCCCACCCCAGTTATTTCAGCCTAGGCTGAGATCACTCCCCAGTTATTTCAGCCTAGGCTGAGATCACTCCCCAGTTATTTCAGCCTAGGCTGAGATCACTCCCCAGTTATTTCAGCCTAGGCTGAGATCACTCCCCACCCCAGTTATTTCAGCCTAGGCTGAGATCACTCCCCAGTTATTTCAGCCTAGCTGCCTAGGCTGAGAATACTCACTTAGGCCTGTAGGCTGAGATGACTTCTCTATTGGAGTTATAATTCATATCCGTACCTGTGTTTTCCGTATAATGCAAAAATAAAACTGTAATCTATGTTATTGAGATATCGTTTATTGTTTTGGTTAGAAAAGCCCGCCACTGTAACCTGCTCCTTTCCGTTAATTAAGAAATCTAGGGAGAAAACTGGGGAGTGTTCTCAGCCTTGGCTGAGAAGACTGGGGGAGAGTCATATTTGTTGGGAAGTTATACTGTAGGTACTCTACGCAGTAGATCTACCAACATTAGTGCAGTAGTGGACTTGGACTAATTCCAAGCTGGGGTACCGGTTCGTTAAAGGTACCTGTTTATCAATAATGTTGTCTCTTGATATCTATCACTACACGACATGAGATTACAACGAGAGGCGTTTTAAACTCCGGGTGCACGAAATTATTGACTTAAATAAATGCAATAAAGAACTGATGACTGCATGATAGGTAATTAATCAGATAAAATCGGTCGAATATGACAAATATTGCTGACACATTAGTGGCAGCGCGGGTCCCGAAAACAAGCTCAAACATTTGGCGTGTATTCGGAGATGTCTGTCAAGGCAGCGACATCAAAGTGAAACTAACAGCAGGATTTCCGGACGACCATGTAGATGACGATGTCAAGAAAGCCTTCATGGAGACCATCGATGAGATTGCATTGCGACAATTACCCTGCGATGCAACGGGAAGCAATACGGGACTCAAGACTGCACTGTCCGAGTTCTACAGAGACGCCCTTCTACGCGAGATAAACCCCGATTCCGAGGTGGTGTTTAGGGACTGGAGCGAGTGACGTCATACACATGTGCTGCATCGCACTCATCCAGGAAGGCGACAACATCGTGCTTATATCGCCCTATTTCGAACTCTACAATAGGATTATTATCAGTAAAGGCGGGAGGCCGTTGTATTCGCCGCTGCAGGACGCGAACGAGACCGCTACAGTGCGACGGACATCAGTAGATATGCGGGTAAACTGGTCCGATCTGGAGGAGAAGTTGTCCCTCCCGCAAACCTCGATGCTCATACTCAACACTCCGCACAACCCCACCGGGAAGGTCTTCACCCGTGAGGAGTTACGCCGACTAGCAGCGTTGTGCACGACCCACAACGTCGTCTGCATCTGCGACGAGGTCTACGAGTTTGACACGTTCGGGATGGCGGAGCACGTGAAGTTGGCGAGTTTCCCGGGGATGTGGGAGCGGTGTGTTACGGTGGGCAGCGCGGGGAAGGCATTCAACGCGACCGGAATCAAACTCGGATGGGGGCTGGGCGATGCGCGTTTACTAGCGAGGGTTTCCGCGGTGGTGCGAGCCATAGAGGGAGGTGGACCGTCCATGGTGACGCAGAAAGTGGTAGAGAAACTCGTTCGGAGGGAGCTGGAAGGGGCGGGGTTGCTGACTAGGTTGAATCAAATAAACTGTAGTAAACGCGACGCACTGTGCGCCATCCTGAGGGAGTCAGAGATACCGCACTACGAGCCACAGGGTGGCTGGTTCATCATCATCGATATATCGCGAGTGGGAAATCCACCCGGGACTGGTGGGACACAGTCCGGTGATGGTGAGAGTGGGACACAGCCCGGGACTGGTGTGACACAGTCCGGGGGTGGTGGGACACAGTCCGGAACTGGTGGGACACAGACCGGGGGTGGTGGGACACAGTCCGGGACTGGTGGGACACAGACTGGGAGTGGTGGGACACAGTCAGGGGATGGTGGGACAGAATTAGAGTCTCACCATGGAGACGTACACGTTGCTATAGCGATAGCTAAACATTTGGGACTGGTGCTGCTGCCCGGGTCGATGTTCTTCAACAGCCAATACTGCAGCTCCCGTCGCTGGTTGCGAACCACGTTTATTAAGAACTTAGAAGCCCTTGAACGTTCCAGGGAACTGTTTCTAGCTCTAGGACAGGGGAACTTTCCAGGGAACTGTTCCTAAACAAAACGAGTCAAAGTGTACAACATCAAAGGGTACAACGAGTCATAGGGTACAAACCAGGCGGTTATTTAGTTTGTTTATTATTTTGGTTAGGGTTAGTTGGTCATGCCTCAACCATTATGACTTAGGGTTAGGGTTACATGACAGTTTCAGAGTTTTAATTAGGGTTGAGGCCGCCGCTACTGTAACCAGCGAGTTTCATACAGTATAAATATTAAATATCCATGTTGTTCACGTTGTCTTGTTGGCATATTTCCAATTGGGGTGTCGTTTCAACCTATGGAAATATTTCTGGGGTTCTAATTGGATGTTCCTTCAATAAGCTCACCTCATTGGCTAACACTCTCCCATAGCCAAAAGGTGTGTCAGTTCAGCCTAATTACCAAAAGGAATGTCGCTTGGGGAAACTGTCTGAGTGAGTATCGGTACTGCTGTACTGACAGATAAAAATATTCAAAGCTAAAGCTCCTGACAGCCTTGCGCTCTAAAAATATATATAAACATCCCTTTGGCATGTGGGTATTCCGAAGCTGAACTACTAGCGGATGTCCTATAGTAGGTCAGTTCATATATCGGATTTGGATTGAGGTTCAGACTAGGAAGGATGGTTCTGTGGTATCAATAATAAATACAGTAATTTATTAATGTATCTTACTAAATAATGATTTAATTTAAAGGGGTTTTTAATAAATAATGATTTTATTTTAAGGGGTGTATTTTTCTAAATCTATTAAGAAGAAAATTAAAAAATTTAAATTAATTATTTTATGCGTTACTTTGGGTCAACCTCAACAGTTACAGTAGTTATCTGAGAGTCGGTATCGGTTCTTACTGTAAAAATATTTGTTTGTTTGTTGTTTTACTACTCATAAACAACAAAACTTACCACTTTGAACGAAATGTATTTTTAATCACATACACATATGTCAGTATGTACAGTATGTACCGGGAGTGGACGGTTTAGTGTTTTAAATATACTTTTAGTTTATTTTGAACAATAAAAGGGCCTAATGTACAGTACTTTTCCAGTAAATATTACTGGCAGCTCACTTAATTAATACAGGTTCCAAGCAAGGCCTACTGTAATTATTATTGTACAGTAGGACGTGCTACAAGTACCAGTACTGTAGTACCTGTATGCATTACTGGTCTTAGTTGTGATTAACCGCGTGGTACTATTTACTTTCACTTTAGAATTTGGAATTGCTACCGTTTACTGAAAGCATATCTATGGTGCATACAGTTACCGGTATTACTGTATATTAAATCATAATGAACTTATGTTTAATATTTTCAGACGCAACAACAGGTGGTCCCTCATATCGAATCCCGAGACCACTTAAACAGGGAGATGCAAAGGTACAAAGATAGAGGGTGGTACATCCTCGGCTGGGGAAAGTCGGGCTCTCCTCGGTCGAGGGTGTGCCAGAAGCAGCTCGCATGCATATCACGCGAATTGTTCCTGCAGACCGTCTATATAACTTTGATGTTTATGTGGCCGGGGGAGTGCATACTTGATGAACTACATACTTTAAAGTATGTAGTACAACAAACTTTAGTCAAAGTATAATATCGTCATAATTCTAACAAACTATAGTCATTCACGACATGCGTCGGCGGAGAATATTGTTGATCAGGGGAAGGCGATCGCAAACATTCCAAGCTATTGCCCAGCAACTCATTTGTACGGCGCGACTCTTCCAAGAGTTTCTGCATAATCACCGTCTGAGAATCGCATAATTGCTTAAATTCTGCGCCAGGCTTAGATTTTTTAGCTATTGAAGCATTGTCTGGCGATTTCGGTACTGGTCGTCGTAAAACAACACCGCTCTCATCCCTAACAAATTTTGGGGCAACTGTTGAACCGTACTTTTGTGTTCTTTGCTCTATTTCACCAGCCATTTCGAATAGCTTCTCACTTCCATATATTGAGAGTTCGTACTTATCGTCATTTTCATCGAGACCTCCCTCTCCTGCCCCTGTCGCGCTGGCAGACACTAATTTACGGCGATATTCTTTCATGATGTTGTCAAAACGCGTGAACAGCTGTATGTTTGTGCGTCCTGCTTTGTTGCGTAATTCTGAAAATGGATGTTAATTGAATAGTTTCAGGCGTAATGTTCTGTTACCCTGTGTTTTCCTGAGCTTTTCTGTATTTTGAATAACTATATTCAGTAACTCTACCGATTCTGAAATGGTAAATAATTTTCGCTTCAGTGTTACAGCCGACATGTTACTTGAAAGATACAATGTTTAACTGCGGTACAGTTTGTAATTATTTATAATAATTTGATTTAATATACAGTAATACCGGTAACTGTATGCACCATAGATATTCTTTCAGTAAATGGTAGCAATTCCAAATTCTAAAGTGAAAGTAAATAGTACCACGCGGTTAATCACAACAAAGACCAGTAATGCATACAGTAATACCGGTAACTGTATGCACCATAGATATGCTTTCAGTAAATGGTAGCAATTCCAAATTCTAAAGTGAAAGTAAATAGTACCACGCGGTTAATCACAACAAAGACCAGTAATGCATACAGTAATACGGGTAACTGTATGCACCATAGATATGCTTTCAGTAAATGGTAGCAATTCCAAATGATAAAGTGAAAGTAAATAGTACCACGCGGTTAATCACAACAAACACCAGTAATGCATACAGGTACTAACTACAGTTAGTACTGGTACTTGTAGCACGTCCTTCTGTACTATAATAATTACAGTAGGCCTTGCTTGGAACCTGTATTAATTAAGTGGCTGCCAGTAATATTTACTGGAAAAGTACTGTACATTAGGCTCTTTTATTGTTCAAAATAAACTAAAAGTATATTTAAAACACTAAACCTTCCACTCCCAGTAGATACTGTACATACTGACATATATGATTAAAATTACATTTCGTTCAAAGTGGTAAGTTTTTTTTGTTTATGAGTAGTAAAACAACAAACAAACAAATGTTTTTCCAGTAAGAACCGATACCGACTAAAAATTAAAATTAAATTATTATTTTGAACTTACTTAATGATTACTTAAAAATTAAAATCATTATTTATTAAAAACCCCTTTAAATTAAATCATTATTTAGTAAGATACATTAATAAATTACTGTATTTATTATTGATACCACAGAACCATCCTTCCTAGTCTGAACCTCAATCCAAATCCGAATCTCAATCCAAATCCAAATCCGAATTTCAATCCAAATCCAAATCCAAATCCGATATATGAACTGGCCTAGTGGAGGACCACCCACACAGTACACCGCAGAATTACAGTCTGCTATGCAATTATTCATATAATATTTCGTTTTGATTGAGGAATAAATAAATTCATTTCAATTCAGTTGTGAAGTACAAGGCGAAGGCACCGCCGAAAATTTCACTCTGTACCGGTGTACAAGGCTGAGAGAACTCCCTCTTGAAATGACTCCCCAGTTCTCAGCCTAGGCTGAGATCACTCTTCAGTCGTCTCAGCCTATGGCCTAAGCTAAGAACACTCCCCTTAGGCTGAGATGACTCCCCTATTTGTGTTATAATTCATATCTGTACCTGTGTTATTTTCGTATATTGCAAAAATAAAACTGTAACATATGTTATTGAGATTTCGTTTATTGTTTTGGTTAGAAAGCCCGCCACTGTAACCTGCTCCTTTCCGTTAATTAAGAAATCTAGGGAGAAAACTGGAGAGGGGAGTCTTCTCAGCCTAGGCTGAGAAGACTGGGGAGTCATATTTGGTGGCGAGTTATTTCAGCCTGTTACACCGGTACTCTACTCAGTAGATCTACCAACATTAGTGCAGTACGGTAGTGGACTAATTCCACACTGGGGTACCTGTTTATCAATAATGTTGTCTTTTGATATCTATCACTACACGACACGAGATTACAATGAGAGGCATTTTAAACTCCGAGCCGAGCGCACGAAATTATTGACTTAAATAAATGCAATAAAGAACTGATGACTGATAGGATATCAATCAGATCAGATAAAATCGGTAGAATATGTGGCTGGCCACGAGAAAAGGGACCTTTATGTCGCAAAACCTGATTCTGAGATAATAGCGTTTAAAGTTTCCCTCTATTTTTGAACAAATTTAATTGGATTATCAAGTTAGAAATGTATAAAACGATGCGGGAAATTCAAATTGGTTCTGATATTCAATATACCTAGGAAAGAACTAATTACAGGAAGCAATATAAGATGTTGCAGTGTTGTATATAACACTGTTTTAGTGTTTTCATGTCTGAATTTAGGACTTTAATAAAAGTTACTAATACGGGTAGGTAGGAAAAGAGCTACCCGAATCACCTTCACATAAATCGCTATAACTTTTTTTTGGAAATAGATATTGAGACACTGTTTTTTTTGTTAAAATCTCTATAAAATTCTGCATCTCATAGGCCTAATAACTCAAAATCGACCTCCGGTAACATAAGGTCCCTTTTCTCGTGGCCAGCCACAATGACCAATATTGCTGACACATTAGTGGCAGCGCGGGTCCCGAAAACAAGCGCAAGCATTTGGTGTGTATTCGGAGATGTCTGTCAAGGCAGCGACATCAAAGTGGAACTAACAACAGGAATTCCGGACGACCATGTAGATGACGATGTCAAGAAAGCCTTCATGGAGACCATCGATGAGATGGCATTGCGACAATTACCCTGCGATGCAACGGGAAGCAATATGGGACTCAAGACTGCACTGTCCGAGTTCTACAGAGACGCCCTTCTACGCGAGATAAACCCCGATTCCGAGGTGGTGTTAGGGACTGGAGCGAGTGACGTCATACACATGTGCTGCATCGCACTCACCCAGGAAGGCGACAACATCGTGCTTATATCGCCCTATTTCGAACTCTACAATAGGATTATTATCAGTAAAGGTGGGAGGCCGTTGTATTCGCCGCTGCAGGACACGAACGAGACCGCTACAGTGCGACGGACATCAGTAGATATGCGGGTAAACTGGTCCGATCTGGAGGAGAAGTTGTCCCTCCCGCAGACCTCGATGCTCATACTCAACACTCCGCACAACCCCACCGGGAAGGTGTTCACCCGTGAGGAGTTACGCCGACTAGCAGCATTGTGCACGACCCACAACGTCGTCTGCATCTGCGACGAGGTCTACGAGTTTAACACTTTCGGGACCGCGGTGCACGTGAAGTTGGCGAGTTTCCCGGGGATGTGGGAGCGGTGCGTTACGGTGGGCAGCCCGGGGAAGGCATTCAACGCGACCGGACTCAAACTTGGATGGGGACTGGGCGACGCACGTTTACTAGCGAGGGTCTCCGCGGTGGTGCGAGCCATAGAGGGAGGTGGGCCGTCCACGGTGACGCAGAGAGTGGTGGAGAAACTCGTTCGGCGGGAGCTGGAAGGGGCGGGGTTGCTGACTAGGTTGAATCAAAGAAACTGTAGTAAACGCGACGCACTGTGCGCCATCCTGAGGGAGTCAGAGATACCGCACTACGAGCCACAGGGTGGCTTGTTCATCATTATCGATATATCGCGAGTGGGAGATCCACCCAGGACTGATGGTGATGGTGAGAGTGAGAGTGGGACACAGCCCGGGACTGGTGGGACACAGTCCGGGAGTGGTGGGACACAGTCCGGAACTGGTGGGACACAGACCGGGGGTGGTGGGACACATTCCGGGACTGGTGGGACACAGACCGGGAGTGGTGGGACACAGTCCCGGGATGGAGGGCGTGGGACACAGTCTGGGACTGGTGGGTCACATTCCGGGGATTGTGGTACACAGTCCGGAACTGGTGGGACACAGACCGGGGGTGGTGGGACACAGTCCGGGACTGGTGGGACACAGACTGGGAGTGGTGGGACACAGTCAGGGGATGGTGGGACAGAATTAGAGTCTCACCATGGAGACGTACACGTTGCTATAGCGATAGCTAAACATTTGGGACTGGTGTTGCTGCCCGGGTCGATGTTCTTCAACAGCCAATACTGCAGCTCCCGTCGCTGGTTGCGAACCACGTTTATTAAGAACTTAGAAACCCTTGAACGTTCCAGGGAACTGTTTCTAGCTCTAGGACGGTGGAACGTTCCAGGGAGCTGTTCCTAGCTCTAGGGCAGTGGAACGTTCCATGGAACTGTTTCTAGCTCTAGGACAGAGGAACGTTGCACGGAACTGTTCCTAGCTCTAGGACAGTGGAACGTTCCAGGGAACTGTTCCTAGCTCTAGGCCAGTAAAAACGTTCCAGGGAACTGTTCCTAGCTCTAGGACATTGGAACGTTCCAGGGAACTGTTCCTAGCTCTAGGCCAGTAAAAACGTTCCAGGGAACTGTTCCTAGCTCTAGGACAGTGGAACGTTCCAGGGAACTGTTCCTAGCTCTAGGACATTGGAACGTTCCAGGGAACTGTTCCTAGCTCTAGGCCATTGGAACGTTCCAGGGAACTGTTCCTAGCTCTAGGACAGTGGAACGTTCCAGGGAACTGTTCCTAGCTCTAGGACATTGGAACGTTCCAGGGAACTGTTCCTAGCTCTAGGCCAGTAAAAACGTTCCAGGGAACTGTTCCTAGCTCTAGGACAGTGGAACGTTCCAGGGAACTGTTCCTAGCTCTAGGACAGTGGAACGTTCCAGGGAACTGTTCCTAGCTCTAGGACATTGGAACGTTCCAGGGAACTGTTCCTAGCTCTAGGACATTGGAACGTTCCAGGGAACTGTTCCTAGCTCTAGGACAGTGGAACGTTCCAGGGAACTGTTCCTAGCTCTAGGACATTGGAACGTTCCAGGGAACTGTTCCTAGCTCTAGGACAGTGGAACGTTCCAGGGAACTGTTCCTAGCTCTAGGACATTGGAACGTTCCGGGGAACTGTTCCTAGCTCTAGGACATTGGAACGTTCCAGGGAACTGTTCCTAGCTCTAGGACAGTGGAACGTTCCAGGGAACTGTTCCTAGCTCTAGGACATTGGAACGTTCCAGGGAACTGTTCCTAGCTCTAGGACAGTGGAACGTTGCAGGGAACTGTTCCTAGCTCTAGGACAGTGGAACGTTCCAGGGAACTGTTCCTAGCTCTAGGACAGTAAAAACGTTCCAGGGAACTGTTCCTAGCTCTAGGACATTGGAACGTTCCAGGGAACTGTTCCTAGCTCTAGGACATTGGAACGTTCCAGGGAGCTCTAGGACAGTGGAACGTTCCAGGGAACTGTTCCTAGCTCTAGGCCATTGGAACGTTCCAGGGAACTGTTCCTAGCTCTAGGACATTGGAACGTTCCAGGGAACTGTTCCTAGCTCTAGGACATTGGAACGTTCCAGGGAGCTCTAGGACAGTGGAACGTTCCAGGGAACTGTTCCTAGCTCTAGGCCATTGGAACGTTCCAGGGAACTGTTCCTAGCTCTAGGACATTGGAACGTTCCAGGGAACTGTTCCTAGCTCTAGGACAGTGGAACGTTCCAGGGAACTGTTCCTAGCTCTAGGACAGTAGAACGTTGCAGGGAACTGTTCCTAGCTCTAGGACAGTGGAACGTTCCAGGGAACTGTTCCTAGCTCTAGGACATTGGAACGTTCCAGGGAACTGTTCCTAGCTCTAGGACATTGGAACGTTCCAGGGAACTGTTCCTAGCTCTAGGACAGTGGAACGTTCCAGGGAACTGTTCCTAGCTCTAGGACAGTGGAACGTTCCAGGGAACTGTTCCTAGCTCTAGGACATTGGAACGTTCCAGGGAACTGTTCCTAGCTCTAGGACATTGGAACGTTCCAGGGAACTGTTCCTAGCTCTAGGACAGTGGAACGTTCCAGGGAACTGTTCCTAGCTCTAGGACAGTGGAACGTTCCAGGGAACTGTTCCTAGCTCTAGGACATTGGAACGTTCCAGGGAACTGTTCCTAGCTCTAGGACATTGGAACGTTCCAGGGAACTGTTCCTAGCTCTAGGACATTGGAACGTTCCAGGGAACTGTTCCTAGCTCTAGGACATTGGAACGTTCCAGGGAACTGTTCCTAGCTCTAGGCCATTGGAACGTTCCAGGGAACTGTTCCTAGCTCTAGGACATTGGAACGTTCCAGGGAACTGTTCCTAGCTCTAGGACAGTGAAAACGTTCCAGGGAACTGTTCCTAGCTCTAGGACATTGGAACGTTCCAGGGAACTGTTCCTAGCTCTAGGACAGTGGAACGTTCCAGGGAACTGTTCCTAGCTCTAGGACATTGGAACGTTCCAGGGAACTGTTCCTAGCTCTAGGACAGTGGAACGTTCCAGGGAACTGTTCCTAGCTCTAGGACATTGGAACGTTCCAGGGAACTGTTCCTAGCTCTAGGACAGTGGAACGTTCCAGGGAACTGTTCCTAGCTCTAGGACATTGGAACGTTCCAGGGAACTGTTCCTAGCTCTAGGACATTGGAACGTTCCAGGGAACTGTTCCTAGCTCTAGGACAGTGGAACGTTCCAGGGAACTGTTCCTAGCTCTAGGACATTGGAACGTTCCAGGGAACTGTTCCTAGCTCTAGGACAGTGGAACGTTCCAGGGAGCTGTTCCTAGCTCTAGGACATTGGAACGTTCCAGGGAGCTCTGGGACATTGGAACGTTCCGGGGAACTGTTCCTAGCTCTAGGACATTGGAACGTTCCAGGGAACTGTTCCTAGCTCTAGGACATTGGAACGTTCCAGGGAACTGTTCCTAGCTCTAGGACAGTGGAACGTTCCAGGGAGCTGTTCCTAGCTCTAGGACATTGGAACGTTCCAGGGAGCTCTGGGACATTGGAACGTTCCGGGGAACTGTTCCTAGCTCTAGGACATTGGAACGTTCCAGGGAACTGTTCCTAGCTCTAGGACATTGGAACGTTCCAGGGAGCTCTAGGACAGTGGAACGTTCCAGGGAACTGTTCCTAGCTCTAGGACATTGGAACGTTCCAGGGAACTGTTCCTAGCTCTAGGACAGTGGAACGTTCCAGGGAACTGTTCCTAGCTCTAGGACATTGGAACGTTCCAGGGAACTGTTCCTAGCTCTAGGACATTGGAACGTTCCAGGGAACTGTTCCTAGCTCTAGGACAGTGGAACGTTCCAGGGAACTGTTCCTAGCTCTAGGACATTGGAACGTTCCAGGGAACTGTTCCTAGCTCTAGGACAGTGGAACGTTCCAGGGAGCTGTTCCTAGCTCTAGGACATTGGAACGTTCCAGGGAGCTCTGGGACATTGGAACGTTCCGGGGAACTGTTCCTAGCTCTAGGACATTGGAACGTTCCAGGGAACTGTTCCTAGCTCTAGGACATTGGAACATTCCAGGGAACTGTTCCTAGCTCTAGGACATTGGAACGTTCCAGGGAACTGTTCCTAGCTCTAGGACATTGGAACGTTCCAGGGAACTGTTCCTAGCTCTAGGACATTGGAACGTTCCAGGGAACTGTTCCTAGCTCTAGGACATTGGAACGTTCCAGGGAACTGTTCCTAGCTCTAGGACATTGGAACGTTCCAGGGAACTGTTCCTAGCTCTAGGACAGTGGAACGTTCCAGGGAACTGTTCCTAGCTCTAGGACATTGGAACGTTCCAGGGAACTGTTCCTAGCTCTAGGACAGTGGAACGTTCCAGGGAACTGTTCCTAGCTCTAGGACATTGGAACGTTCCAGGGAACTGTTCCTAGCTCTAGGACATTGGAACATTCCAGGGAACTGTTCCTAGCTCTAGGACAGTGGAACGTTGCAGGGAACTGTTCCTAGCTCTAGGACAGTGAAAACGTTCCAGGGAACTGTTCCTAGCTCTAGGACAGTGGAACGTTCCAGGGAACTGTTCCTAGCTCTAGGACATTGGAACGTTCCAGGGAACTGTTCCTAGCTCTAGGACATTGGAACGTTCCAGGGAACTGTTCCTAGCTCTAGGACATTGGAACGTTCCAGGGAACTGTTCCTAGCTCTAGGACATTGGAACGTTCCAGGGAACTGTTCCTAGCTCTAGGACATTGGAACGTTCCAGGGAACTGTTCCTAGCTCTAGGACATTGGAACGTTCCAGGGAACTGTTCCTAGCTCTAGGACATTGGAACGTTCCAGGGAACTGTTCCTAGCTCTAGGACATTGGAACGTTCCAGGGAACTGTTCCTAGCTCTAGGCCAGTAAAAACGTTCCAGGGAACTGTTCCTAGCTCTAGGACATTGGAACGTTGCAGGGAACTGTTCCTAGCTCTAGGCCAGTAAAAACGTTCCAGGGAACTGTTCCTAGCTCTAGGACAGTGGAACGTTCCAGGGAACTGTTCCTAGCTCTAGGACATTGGAACGTTCCAGGGAACTGTTCCTAGCTCTAGGACATTGGAACGTTCCAGGGAACTGTTCCTAGCTCTAGGACATTGGAACGTTCCAGGGAACTGTTCCTAGCTCTAGGACATTGGAACGTTCCAGGGAACTGTTCCTAGCTCTAGGCCAGTAAAAACGTTCCAGGGAACTGTTCCTAGCTCTAGGACATTGGAACGTTGCAGGGAACTGTTCCTAGCTCTAGGCCAGTAAAAACGTTCCAGGGAACTGTTCCTAGCTCTAGGACAGTGGAACGTTCCAGGGAACTGTTCCTAGCTCTAGGCCAGTAAAAACGTTCCAGGGAACTGTTCCTAGCTCTAGGACAGTGGAACGTTCCAGGGAACTGTTCTTAGCTCTAGGACAGTGGAACGTTCCAGGGAACTGTTCCTAGCTCTAGGACAGTAGAACGTTGCAGGGAACTGTTCCTAGCTCTAGGACAGTGGAACGTTCCAGGGAACTGTTCCTAGCTCTAGGACAGTAGAACGTTCCAGGGAACTGTTCCTAGCTCTAGGCCATTGGAACGTTCCAGGGAACTGTTCCTAGCTCTAGGACAGTGGAACGTTCCAGGGAACTGTTCCTAGCTCTAGGACAGTAGAACGTTCCAGGGAACTGTTCCTAGCTCTAGGCCATTGGAACGTTCCAGGGAACTGTTCCTAGCTCTAGGACATTGGAACGTTCCAGGGAACTGTTCCTAGCTCTAGGCCAGTAAAAACGTTCCAGGGAACTGTTCCTAGCTCTAGGACAGTGGAACGTTCCAGGGAACTGTTCCTAGCTCTAGGCCATTGGAACGTTCCAGGGAACTGTTCCTAGCTCTAGGACAGTGGAACGTTGCAGGGAACTGTTCCTAGCTCTAGGCCAGTAAAAACGTTCCAGGGAACTGTTCCTAGCTCTAGGCCATTGGAACGTTCCAGGGAACTGTTCCTAGCTCTAGGACAGTGGAACGTTCCAGGGAACTGTTCCTAGCTCTAGGACAGTGGAACGTTCCAGGGAACTGTTCCTAGCTCTAGGACAGTAGAACGTTGCAGGGAACTGTTCCTAGCTCTAGGACAGTGGAACGTTCCAGGGAACTGTTCCTAGCTCTAGGACAGTGGAACGTTCCAGGGAACTGTTCCTAGCTCTAGGCCAGTGGAACGTTCCAGGGAACTGTTCCTAGCTCTAGGACAGTGGAACGTTCCAGGGAACTGTTCCTAGCTCTAGGACAGTGAAAACGTTCCAGGGAACTGTTCCTAGCTCTAGGACATTGGAACGTTCCAGGGAACTGTTCCTAGCTCTAGGACAGTGGAACGTTCCAGGGAACTGTTCCTAGCTCTAGGACAGTGGAACGTTCCAGGGAACTGTTCCTAGCTCTAGGACATTGGAACGTTCCAGGGAACTGTTCCTAGCTCTAGGACATTGGAACGTTCCAGGGAACTGTTCCTAGCTCTAGGACATTGGAACGTTCCAGGGAACTGTTCCTAGCTCTAGGACATTGGAACGTTCCAGGGAACTGTTCCTAGCTCTAGGACAGTGGAACGTTCCAGGGAACTGTTCCTAGCTCTAGGACATTGGAACGTTCCAGGGAACTGTTCCTAGCTCTAGGACAGTGGAACGTTCCAGGGAACTGTTCCTAGCTCTAGGACATTGGAACGTTCCAGGGAACTGTTCCTAGCTCTAGGACAGTGGAACGTTCCAGGGAACTGTTCCTAGCTCTAGGACAGTGAAAACGTTCCAGGGAACTGTTCCTAGCTCTAGGACATTGGAACGTTCCAGGGAACTGTTCCTAGCTCTAGGACAGTGGAACGTTCCAGGGAACTGTTCCTAGCTCTAGGACAGTGGAACGTTCCAGGGAACTGTTCCTAGCTCTAGGACAGTGGAACGTTCCAGGGAACTGTTCCTAGCTCTAGGACAGTGAAAACGTTCCAGGGAACTGTTCCTAGCTCTAGGACAGTGAAAACGTTCCGGGGAACTGTTCCTAGCTCTAGGACATTGGAACGTTCCAGGGAACTGTTCCTAGCTCTAGGACATTGGAACGTTCCAGGGAACTGTTCCTAGCTCTAGGACATTGGAACGTTCCAGGGAACTGTTCCTAGCTCTAGGACAGTGAAAACGTTCCAGGGAACTGTTCCTAGCTCTAGGACATTGGAACGTTCCAGGGAACTGTTCCTAGCTCTAGGACAGTGGAACGTTCCAGGGAACTGTTCCTAGCTCTAGGACAGTGGAACGTTCCAGGGAACTGTTCCTAGCTCTAGGACAGTGAAAACGTTCCAGGGAACTGTTCCTAGCTCTAGGACAGTGAAAACGTTCCAGGGAACTGTTCCTAGCTCTAGGACAGTGAAAACGTTCCAGGGAACTGTTCCTAGCTCTAGGACAGTGGAACGTTCCAGGGAACTGTTCCTAGCTCTAGGACATTGGAACGTTCCAGGGAACTGTTCCTAGCTCTAGGACAGTGGAACGTTCCAGGGAACTGTTCCTAGCTCTAGGACAGTGGAACGTTCCAGGGAACTGTTCCTAGCTCTAGGACAGTGGAACGTTCCAGGGAACTGTTCCTAGCTCTAGGACAGTGAAAACGTTCCGGGGAACTGTTCCTAGCTCTAGGACATTGGAACGTTCCAGGGAACTGTTCCTAGCTCTAGGACAGTGAAAACGTTCCAGGGAACTGTTCCTAGCTCTAGGACATTGGAACGTTCCAGGGAACTGTTCCTAGCTCTAGGACATTGGAACGTTCCAGGGAACTGTTCCTAGCTCTAGGACATTGGAACGTTCCAGGGAACTGTTCCTAGCTCTAGGACAGTGAAAACGTTCCAGGGAACTGTTCCTAGCTCTAGGACAGTGGAACGTTCCAGGGAACTGTTCCTAGCTCTAGGACATTGGAACGTTCCAGGGAACTGTTCCTAGCTCTAGGACATTGGAACGTTCCAGGGAACTGTTCCTAGCTCTAGGACATTGGAACGTTCCAGGGAACTGTTCCTAGCTCTAGGACAGTGGAACGTTCCAGGGAACTGTTCCTAGCTCTAGGACATTGGAACGTTCCAGGGAACTGTTCCTAGCTCTAGGACATTGGAACGTTCCAGGGAACTGTTCCTAGCTCTAGGACAGTGGAAACGTTCCAGGGAACTGTTCCTAGCTCTAGGACAGTGAAAACGTTCCAGGGAACTGTTCCTAGCTCTAGGACAGTGGAACGTTCCAGGGAACTGTTCCTAGCTCTAGGACATTGGAACGTTCCAGGGAACTGTTCCTAGCTCTAGGACATTGGAACGTTCCAGGGAACTGTTCCTAGCTCTAGGACATTGGAACGTTCCAGGGAACTGTTCCTAGCTCTAGGACAGTGGAACGTTCCAGGGAACTGTTCCTAGCTCTAGGACATTGGAACGTTCCAGGGAACTGTTCCTAGCTCTAGGACAGTGGAACGTTCCAGGGAACTGTTCCTAGCTCTAGGACAGTGGAACGTTCCAGGGAACTGTTCCTAGCTCTAGGACAGTGAAAACGTTCCAGGGAACTGTTCCTAGCTCTAGGACATTGGAACGTTCCAGGGAACTGTTCCTAGCTCTAGGACAGTGGAACTGTTCCTAGCTCTAGGCCAGTAAAAACGTTCCAGGGAACTGTTCCTAGCTCTAGGACATTGGAACGTTCCAGGGAACTGTTCCTAGCTCTAGGACATTGGAACGTTCCAGGGAACTGTTCCTAGCTCTAGGACAGTGGAACGTTCCAGGGAACTGTTCCTAGCTCTAGGACATTGGAACGTTCCAGGGAACTGTTCCTAGCTCTAGGACAGTGGAACGTTCCAGGGAACTGTTCCTAGCTCTAGGACATTGGAACGTTCCAGGGAACTGTTCCTAGCTCTAGGACAGTGGAACGTTCCAGGGAACTGTTCCTAGCTCTAGGACAGTAGAACGTTGCAGGGAACTGTTCCTAGCTCTAGGACAGTGGAACGTTCCAGGGAACTGTTCCTAGCTCTAGGACAGTAGAACGTTCCAGGGAACTGTTCCTAGCTCTAGGACAGTGGAACGTTCCAGGGAACTGTTCCTAGCTCTAGGACAGTGGAACGTTCCAGGGAACTGTTCCTAGCTCTAGGACATTGGAACGTTCCAGGGAACTGTTCCTAGCTCTAGGACAGTGGAACGTTCCAGGGAACTGTTCCTAGCTCTAGGACAGTGGAACGTTCCAGGGAACTGTTCCTAGCTCTAGGACATTGGAACGTTCCAGGGAACTGTTCCTAGCTCTAGGACATTGGAACGTTCCAGGGAACTGTTCCTAGCTCTAGGACAGTGGAACGTTCCAGGGAACTGTTCCTAGCTCTAGGACATTGGAACGTTCCAGGGAACTGTTCCTAGCTCTAGGACAGTGGAACGTTCCAGGGAACTGTTCCTAGCTCTAGGACAGTGGAACGTTCCAGGGAACTGTTCCTAGCTCTAGGACATTGGAACGTTCCAGGGAACTGTTCCTAGCTCTAGGACATTGAAACGTTCCAGGGAACTGTTCCTAGCTCTAGGACATTGGAACGTTCCAGGGAACTGTTCCTAGCTCTAGGACAGTGGAACGTTCCAGGGAACTGTTCCTAGCTCTAGGACATTGGAACGTTCCAGGGAACTGTTCCTAGCTCTAGGACAGTGAAAACGTTCCAGGGAACTGTTCCTAGCTCTAGGACATTGGAACGTTCCAGGGAGCTCTAGGACATTGGAACGTTCCAGGGAACTGTTCCTAGCTCTAGGACAGTGGAACGTTCCAGGGAACTGTTCCTAGCTCTAGGACAGTGGAACGTTCCAGGGAACTGTTCCTAGCTCTAGGACAGTGAAAACGTTCCAGGGAACTGTTCCTAGCTCTAGGACATTGGAACGTTCCAGGGAACTGTTCCTAGCTCTAGGCCATTGGAACGTTCCAGGGAACTGTTCCTAGCTCTAGGACATTGGAACGTTCCAGGGAACTGTTCCTAGCTCTAGGACAGTGGAACGTTCCAGGGAACTGTTCCTAGCTCTAGGACAGTGGAACGTTCCAGGGAACTGTTCCTAGCTCTAGGACAGTGAAAACGTTCCAGGGAACTGTTCCTAGCTCTAGGACATTGGAACGTTCCAGGGAACTGTTCCTAGCTCTAGGACAGTGGAACGTTCCAGGGAACTGTTCCTAGCTCTAGGACAGTGGAACGTTCCAGGGAACTGTTCCTAGCTCTAGGACAGTGGAACGTTCCAGGGAACTGTTCCTAGCTCTAGGACAGTGAAAACGTTCCAGGGAACTGTTCCTAGCTCTAGGACATTGGAACGTTCCAGGGAACTGTTCCTAGCTCTAGGCCATTGGAACGTTCCAGGGAACTGTTCCTAGCTCTAGGACATTGGAACGTTCCAGGGAACTGTTCCTAGCTCTAGGACAGTGGAACTGTTCCTAGCTCTAGGCCAGTAAAAACGTTCCAGGGAACTGTTCCTAGCTCTAGGACATTGGAACGTTCCAGGGAACTGTTCCTAGCTCTAGGACAGTAGAACGTTGCAGGGAACTGTTCCTAGCTCTAGGACAGTGGAACGTTCCAGGGAACTGTTCCTAGCTCTAGGACAGTGGAACGTTCCAGGGAACTGTTCCTAGCTCTAGGACATTGGAACGTTCCAGGGAACTGTTCCTAGCTCTAGGACATTGGAACGTTCCAGGGAACTGTTCCTAGCTCTAGGACATTGAAACGTTCCAGGGAACTGTTCCTAGCTCTAGGACATTGGAACGTTCCAGGGAACTGTTCCTAGCTCTAGGACAGTGGAACGTTCCAGGGAACTGTTCCTAGCTCTAGGACATTGGAACGTTCCAGGGAACTGTTCCTAGCTCTAGGACAGTGGAACGTTCCAGGGAACTGTTCCTAGCTCTAGGACATTGGAACGTTCCAGGGAACTGTTCCTAGCTCTAGGACAGTGGAACGTTCCAGGGAACTGTTCCTAGCTCTAGGACATTGGAACGTTCCAGGGAACTGTTCCTAGCTCTAGGACAGTGGAACGTTCCGGGGAACTGTTCCTAGCTCTAGGACATTGGAACGTTCCAGGGAGCTCTAGGACATTGGAACGTTCCGGGGAACGATTCAACCCTAAACCTAACTGTAAACCTGGTTTTCAACCCTACCTGTGGCCATTGGCTATATTGGCCCCAGGTAGGTTTAGGGTTGAAGACACTTTTTATCTAGGGTTTCGATTGCCGAAGGTTGGTTATAGCTAATGCTAATTAAAAATATTTGGTGGAAAGTGATCCGTTTTGGTGCAAAGGTTAATTTAATTGGTGATGTTGAAGTAAATCGTAGCCAAAATAAAACCATACACGTTATATTAGTTCTTCTACACGTTCTATTGACATTAATTAATTTATTGATGGATTTCATTTAGAACCTTTCCCTTCGGGAGCGAACCTCCCGTTCGCTGTACACCGTATTCGCTCCAACTCGTCGTTGTTCCGGCTGTCCGGGTACCCCGTTCGCCGTATTCGCTACTCCTTGCCGTTACAAGCATTACCCCAAGCACCAAGTACTCTCCGTTTGCCATATCCCTTTCGATCCCAAAGTACCATACCATATATGGGCACCAACATTTAGGGTATAAATTGCATTCAAAGAAACTTTAAATTCAGGGACTATTGCATTTAATTAGAAAAAAAAATACATGGATTTGCTCAAAACGTAATTTTACAGTACTGCCATTGCCAACAAGTCCCCGATATTGGCTACTTCATAATAGCTGTTCTTGGCAATATTTTTCCTGAAATATTGACAGTTCCCAATCACTACAATGGATGGTACACCTCTTGAAAAAAATATGAGCAAATTGGCTGACATCTCCACTAACATTTCCAACCAATAACAATAGGCCATTACCAAATCACTGAATGAGCTGATTAGTTTAAACAGGTGGGCATATATGGGCCACCGGGCATGTACTGTACAGTATGATTAGATTTTTTTTATACTACTGCTCTACAGCACTATATTGCAGTATTGCCATTCTGTGTTACTGTAATATTCAGCAATTAAGTACAGTAGGATGGTAAATGGCCTAGTGCTAGTACCTAGTTAGCTCGGGCGCCGGACTGTGTAGTGTAACGAACATTCAACAATGATGTCGGATAGATGATAGGCCTATCTTGGTACACCGCCATTTTTGCTGGTACTGACCGGTATGTTTTACAGAGCTGCAGAGCTATCTATTTCATCAGTTAGGTAGGCCTATAGTAATATTGGAGGTAGGCCTACCTACACCCACGCTGTAGGGTGTTGCTCTCTGGTTGGGCAGATATACCGGTACAGTGTAGCGTAACAATACAGCAATATGCCTATGGATGGAGACATTATTATTCGTCCCAAAGGAAATGGAAGAAGTGAAACTCAGTTAGTTGTTCTCCTGGATGCGGATGATTTGTTGTCCTTTACAGAAGCCATATCAACATCTTTGCTTTTCCTCGATAAGATGCCGCCATCGCTGGTGAGGAAGCGAGGCCGTCCAGGAGGAGACTCTGCTACCTCTAGTCCAGCACCAAGTGTCTCGGGGGAGTTTATGGGATTTGAGACTGATAGAGTGTCAACTCCACGTCACCATAGGTCGAATGCCCCTTCTCCTGCCATGGATATACGGCATGATATAATTGCCCATTTCCCTGGGATGGTCCCAGTATCTGATCGACAGCGCTGCCGTCACTGCGGCATGAAATCACAGATATCATGTCTTAAATGCTCTATCTTCCTGTGTATACGACCGGATCGAAACTGCTTTCTAGACTACCATTGTATAGGGTATGATTGAACTGTATTATTGAACTCTGGTATGATTATTGATTATGTGAATTATTGCCTAATACATTGAATTAGGTGAACTAAAAAATAATACATACACATACCAACGAACCAACAACAGGCATAGAATCTAGTAATTGTTATATTGTTATCAATATTTCAATATTTTTATTATTAATTAAACAAGGAAATGCATTTTTCACGAATTTTTTAATTTAAATAAATTTACCCCAAGATCCCGTTGTACCATATATGGAACGTCTCTAAACTGAATGAAGATAATATGAATATTATTTAATTTTCATCTTACTAGTTCATTTGTATCCCAATTAAGGTATTTTGACAAAAAAATAATTTTATTTACCACAGAAATTAATTCGGGATCGAAAGGGATATTCGCTAGTTCTTGCCGTTGTCCCGGGTACTCTCCGTTCGCCATATAAATAAACAAGTATGCCAAGTGCTGGAAAGCTTGTCCTTGTACCGGTAACTGCTGCACAGTACTACAGTACTAATGTAGCAGTAGTACCTGTGTAATAAACTGCCTAATTTGTACTGTAATTTACACAAAGATAGTATTGGGTCTCTGAATGTTGGTAACAATGGGATCCGGAGACGTACAGTGACGTCACGACCAATCACAGATCGTTTTCAAATGTTGAATAATTTTTAAACTGAAAACACCAATATCTCGGCTATTTTAGCATCTTATTGAATTCTGTAAACGGCATTGTGTTTCTGTGATATTATTGCATCTAATTAATCTGGTTTTGAATTTGAGTCGTGAACCCCATTGATAATTTAACATTGGGACGGGATATTAATTCGGCGAAGTCCACGTCCACTCCCCCCCCCCCCCCCCCCCCCCCGGACTCTAATGTGTATTATTTTAATGGTTAATGGTTGAGGAGACACTGTTCCATAATATGGAATCATTAATAAAGCCCGATTTTTATACGCATTATAATATTTTGAATAAAAATTTACATAGGCCTACCAAAGTGGAACTTGTAATGCCATCCCATCATTAATGGTGACAGTTTGCATTGAGATGGTTTGTCCAGACATTGAGACAGTTTGTTTGTAGTTCATGGCAGTTTGGGGCGAAATGGACGAGTTTAAGTAAATTAACAGTTTATAGTGTTAGCAGTATGTCAAATGAAAAATTATCACTTTACCTCAGCTGATGATGACGCGTTAAGATTTTTTGGAGGAGTTTGGCAACAAGTCGTGTCCTCCTGCGTAACAAATCACAGATGATAATCCATATTGAAGTCTTTCAGCATTCCGAAGTATTACGTTACTGTTTGTCTAGGTTTACGTTTCTATCACTGTATTTATTTTACGAGTAACTTTTCAATTATACAGATGGCAACTCGTGGCAATTGGCAGTAGTGTTAAGTTAAATCTAATTCCAAAATTAGGAAACCAACGTCTTACAGCCATGTTCACGGACACTTATACTCCCCAGTTTATGGTTAATTCACTATTAGCCACCCAGTCAATATTTGTAGAGATGATAATCCTGGTGATTAATTTTCGCACGACCAGATTAGATAAGCATTAACATCAAATCAACGCTAAAAATTAATTTTATAATTCTAATAAATTACTTACAGGCTCTTTCCCGTCCATTGCTTGTATCCACTCCCTCCTGTCGCCATCACTCAGTGCTTGCAGCGTTATTGTCCCTTGCCGTCCATTAACGGTGATATCGAAACAGAATCTCTTATCAGTGCTGTCTGAAGCTCTTCTAATACACGAGTTTATTGGCACTGTCTCTGTACTCACTATTTTACCAGCCGTCTGGCTGTATTGTTGCATCGATAAAAGTTTCTGATCTTTCTGATATATACAGTAATTTTTAACCCAAGTTGATCCAATAGGCCCTGAAAAGCAAATCATGGTATATTATAGTACATACAATAATTATGAGATATTTAAATATTCTAATATATGTACCAGAATGTGACGCAGAGTGCACAACATTCATATTGAGGCGCCGCATTTCCAAAACTCAAAACCTACAACTCCGCCGTATAAAGCTTCGGGCCATTTACAGCTATCCCAATGAGAATCAGTCTGTACGTACATCGTAGAACTTGTATATAGTGTATGTCTGACTAGGTGGATTGGGGGGTGGGGGGGGGGGGGGTTGTTTATGCCTGTGGCAATGCCCCATAGTGCATTGAACTGTGGTTACGATTATTTAGAGCAGCAGTAGTTCCAGTACTCCTCTACGGGAGTCCATGCTGGGCTCTAACTGCTGAGGACACCAAATCTCTGGATGGCACATTCACAAGAATGCTACGCCGGGTTCATTGTGTCAAGTACAATGCACACATCTCCAACCAGACACTATATAACATTGGAGGTGTCTCATTGGTTCCCCCAAGCTTGACACTAGAACAAAATCGACTCCGCTTTGCAGGACATTGCTTTCGCCGTGAGGACCAGCCAGTGCATAATCTTGTACTTTGGCAGCCTCATGGAGTGAATACGCATGGTGGGCAGCCCATGACTTTCTTAAGACGCATCTTAAAGGGCACTGGCCATATCACGACATGAACAATAAAGGGGAGGCATTATATAGATTACCAGTAATAATAACTTATGATGAATGACTTGACATCTTGAATGACCATAATAATAATTTGACTTTAGATTTTGACTATAAAAACAATTTTTTTTATTGACCCGAGGGGATGCATGTGTTTTTATGAAAGAGCGACCTTTACTAAAGTGATAAAGAAACAGCTGCATGGAACAGGAAATTAAGAAAAAATGAAATATAATTCGATAAATTCAACCTTTCAGTAGGAATACAATCGATAAATCACAACTAGAGGCATTCCGAATTCACCACCTTCATCCATATTCTAATAATATGAAATATCCTAAATTGAAGACACCCCAGCAAGCTAAGATTTGGATCTTCTGCAGAATACACCACCACCCCCGCCCCATCATATTGTGAGGTTAATGAAGTATCATATTGACATCAGTTTATACAAATTAATGTATGGTTTATTGAATAAATTAACATGGATTATTTCGATTTAAAAAACTAACTCTTTTCATAAATGTAAAGGTAACCCTCGTGCACTGGTTTCGGCTTCAATGTGGTCCCCTCTCTAGCTAATATCTTTGCCATTAACTGCATGGCTTCTTCTTTGGTGACGTCATAACGTTCGCGGGTTGTTTGAACCTTACTAATTAGTTCGTCGAGGTACGGTTTCTCTTCATGTACAACCTCGAAGGCGTGATGGTAAATAGTTTGCCAACTGAGC
>JAUCBJ010003254.1:0-51080 GCA_032718475.1 Nemertoderma westbladi
CAGATAAACGTGTTTCATTATTAATGGAGAAATGTTGAAAATCATGATCTTCACTCCAACGAAAGATTCCCTTAAAACTACTCTCAGAAGTAAAAGCACTTTTACTTAATGCACAATGAAGATAATAATTATCTTTCACCAATGGGAATGGTATACCTCTGCCGTTATTATTTGGTTTACTTATAACGTATATGTTAGAATCTTCCATATAATCAATACTACGAATAGAGAAGCAACCTGGAATGAGTGCCTCCAGCAGTTTAGCTGCTTGGGTCTCTATTGGTTCATCTTCCAAATCTAATTCTCTATGAACATCTTCCAATTTCTCACGAAGATTAGTTACATACATTCCCCTTTGCTTTGCTGTACATCCAATAAATACAACATTCTTAAGGTATTTGAGAAATATAGATTGTACAGGAGTCTTATGTTTATCTGCATTAAGAATACTAAGCATGATACGACAATGCATGACTGAATATGATACCATCTGTAAACGAAGTCCATCTGGACATGGTAAATCTGGTTCTATGTTAATTTTCCAAGACTTTCTTCCAATAGGTATAGATGGAAGTATAAGAGGCATTTCATCCTGATAGATATCCTTGAAAGATAAGTTTTCAGATTCAGTCTCTTCAGTACCCTTGTTTAAAATTCTATCATGAATCTTAAAGCAGTCACTGATTTCCATATAAGTACTACCGTGTAAACTTTCGCGAATTATAGCATTTTCTGGAAGATCCCAATATTCCAGGAGTCTATCAATATATACCTTAGCAACATGTCGTCGACCATGACGGACATATTCCAGTACATCGGGACGATACTCCAGAGTGAGTCTATTAGACTCATCCAATGCAAGGTAAGGCTCGCTAACCTGATAATATATAGGGTCAAGATCGACCCAACAAGACGACAATCCATTATAGTTTCCCATGGCTTTAATAGTGCGAAAACCATGTTGATATGTTCCTTGGCGTGCAGTGCGCAATATATGTGGAGATATAGTTGCCATTGAAAATATATCTTGATCTGTTACAGGATTGTCAGGGGATGCAGGATTGTTTGGGAGATGGAAAAACTCCTTATTTGTACACTTGTGTTTCTTGCATATTAGGATGGACAACCCTTTGTCGGGATCGACAACCATACCCCCTGTTGCCTCTTTACCAAGTTCCTTGAACGAATAAGGCCAGTCTAGTCGAAAAGACTTTACGTGTTCAGGTTTAGCATTGAATATCTTAGGAATAGGAAAGCTATTTGCAAGGAAGTGATTAAAGCTTAATGGTTTACATTCCTCGATATACTGGGTGCAACCAAGACCACATACAACACTAGGATAGTAGCCCTCATTAAGAAGTTTTACTAACTTTCCAATATCTAGATCATTCATGGTATTTTTGTACACCATAAGTTCCTGGGTAAAGTCATTCACCACTGTCTTAGAAGGTTGAAGGTGTTGGCTGTTGATAATAAACCTCCAGCTGTCCCTCAATGTCTCAGGAAGCAAGTCCAGTAAATCGGAAGGTTTACCTAAGAATCCAGGAACTTTATTCATAAGACCACTATATATAAATGATGGCCAGCCACAACTCCAAAGAATTTGACTCTTTTCCGACCTTTTCAAATATGTGGCACATTCTTTGCAAAGAACATAATCATATTGATGAGATTGCAGGAGATATCCATATTCACGATTACAAGTTTTATTTGACAATCGTAGATCAAGTGGATATGAAGATGTTTTGATACGTCGGCAATTTTCACATACATTTTCATTATGAAGGATTACTATGTCATTGCCATCAATATCCATTGCTTCCTGATCATCATCATCCTCACTATCTGGCTCATCGTCACTACTATCTGACTCTTCATCAATGATTTCTGGAACCTCAAAGTTACGCATAGAATCATACTGAAGAGCAGCCTCATCCTCAAAATCACTCCAATCTAAAGCATCATCGCACTCAAGGTTTACTTCTGGTTGCAAAGCAGCTGGTTCTGCATTTGGAGATGCTGCAGTTGGTTGTTCTGTATTCCTAGATGTTGCAGTCGGATGGAGTGGTATTGGATTTATATTTGATGAACCTTGATCCATTGACTGAAAACCATAATAATGTTGATGCTCATGGTGATGAGCAATCAAAACCTCAGGTGTACCAGGCATGCCTACGTGCTGAAAATGGATTCGACCAGAAATAGATTCTGAAGTAAGAACCACAAATAATCTACGATAGACTAAGCCAAGAGCTTCCAATATAATAGAATTACCAAAAACAGATTGATTAGTCAACTGATTGACCAAATCATCATAAGTACGTGGTTCATACTCAGATGGACAATATTTAGGTGAAAATTTATCCTTATTGGAACGAAGAAATGTTTTTGCCCTTATCCTCATATCCCTTGGACATTCTGCTATTGTAGGATCAGAAATAAGGATTGCATTAAACATACAATTCCCATCACCTCGTACATCTTTAAGGATTAGGCCCTTAGAATTAGCTACCCTCTCGAATGCAGCACGAACATTTGTCTGTAGAGCCTATAATAATAAATATATAATTATACATTATATATAATAATTATTTATTGCCATATAAATCATTTATTGCTATAAAAATTAATATATACAATAATTATTTATTACTGCTTATTATTCAATGCTTCGGTAATTACTTAGATCCAAAGTAATTATTTACTGCAGAAACATATATTTATTGTTGCAAAAATAAATATAGCAGCTAAAATAATTATTTACTTGATTAATAATTATTAATTTCTGAAATAATATGTATGCTAAATTGATATAATTCCTTATTGCTGCAATATTTAATTAATAGTGCCATGCCATATAGAATAAAAAGATACTGTATTTCTAGAGTAACGTAACATATGACATAGTAACATATTATATAATAGTGTATGAACCATGCCAAAAGGTTACATATTAATACAGCTAAACAGCTGTTGTATAAAATTAAACAATATGATGATAGTGGAATAAGGAATAATTATTGTTGAATTGTATATCTGTTGAATGTATGCATCTGTCAGGTAAGCTCTTCAAGATATCAGAATCAAATGTGAAGTTAGTTGATCCAGTTGAGTTGTAATAGTTAGTTGATCCAGTTGAGGTGTATTAGTTAGTTGATCCAGTTGAGTTGTATTAGTTAGTTGATCCAGTTGAGTTGTATTAATATCAATTATTTATAAAGATGTATAACAGCCTATCTATACTAATTGTAAAATTTACATTATAAATTCATATATAGAAATACATAATGTAATAAATAAGATATGAATGTAATAAAAGTAGTTACTTACCTGGCACAGGGGTTAACCATGATCAATGAATGTATATAGATTAATGCTGGTCAATGATTAGTTATTATAAAAAATGCTGTCTAATAAATAATTCCTGTAAAAAAAATACTATTCAAATTACAGGACATGATAAAGTGATGAATTTATTTTAATGATATGCTAATTAATGATATGATTATGCTATATGATATGCTAATATTAATGATATGTTCATGAAGATGATATAATGAAATAATTTAATTTGGGGGGTTGTGCTATAGTTGTGATGAGCTATATAGAGAGTGTCCATTGGGTCTAGTTTCTTAGCATATAGTGTAATATAGGCAAATGACAATGTGTATCATGTGCATGTATGTTAGTATGTTTATAGTCCTTATGGATTTCAAAAATATTATTTGGAAACCCAACAACTAGAATGAAACATTGTTAGAAAAAATCAAAAAGTAGCTTTTTAAGTAATGGTATAAATTAATATTAAAGAAATCCATGCCTTAAGTTACTGACATTGGTTATAATTTTCAAAAATAAAGGTTAATTAATTAAAGACGTTTTTAGTGATTAAGCCCATGTTATACTATATGCTTCACTGACATGTGCCCAGCCAACAACATTAATAATATATATCATCTGATTCCGGGCAGAATTCATTTTGTGAAAATTTATAATAAACAAAAAAAATATAAACAGATTTATTTCATTTTTTACATTTATTTTGTGTTTCTTTGAATGTCAGACTGTCTGTCTGTTTGAGTGTATGTCAAGTCTGTCTGTATGAATATCGATCCAGTCTCTGTCTGACTGTCGGTGCTGTCTGACTGAGTGCTGTCTGCCTGTCTATGGGCTATGTTTGTCTGTCTGTTGGCCATGTCTGTCTGTCTGTTGGCCATGTCTGTCTGTCTGTCGGTCCTGTCTGTCTCACTGTTGGTCCTGGCTAGTTATACAGAAAGACAGGACCTACAATCAGACACACAGGTGCGACAAACAAAAACACAGGTCCGACAAACAGACAGACTAGACATCAGACCGGATCGATATTCAAACAGGACCGACTGTCACAGAGACAGCCACAAGAGTGATAGTCAGACAGACCGACCGACAGTCAGACAGACGGTCAACAGACAGACAGGACCTACAGTCAGTCAGACAGACAGGACCTACAGTCAGTCAGACAGGACCTACAGTCAGACAGCCACAGGAGTGACAGTCACAGACATACCGACAGTCAGACAAGACAGACAATGTCAGACAATATACAGCACCTACAATCAGACAGACATGACCACCGGTCATACAGAACCGACAGTCAAACAGCCACATGACTGATAGTCAGACAGACCTAGTCAGACAGACAGACAGACATGATCACCAGTCATAAAGGACCGACAGTCAAACAGCCACATGACTGATAGTCAGACCCGACAGACAGAACCGACAGTCAGACAACAGACTGGAACTACAGTCAGACAGAAACATCATGTCTGTCTGTCTGTCTGACTGTCAGTTACACTCACTATCAGTCCTGTATAAATGTCTGACTGTCAGTCCAGTCTGTCTGTCCGACTATAGGTCCTGTCTGTCTGTATGACTGGTTTCATGTCTGTCTGACTGTCGATCCTGTCTGTAGTTATAACTGTCTGTATGACTGAGTTCCTGTCTGTATGACTATCGGTCCTGTCTATATGATCGATCCTGTCTGTCAATCCTGTCTATCTAACTGTATAGGCAATTTACTATTATAATATTCTCGGGTTATGCTAGTTGCTATATGCATTGACACATATCTATGTCTGTATAACTGGAGGTCCTGGTGTCTGCATTGTCTGACTGTCAGTCCTGTCTACCTATCTGAATGTCCGTGGGTCTTCTGACTGTCTGACTGCCGATACTGTGTCTGACTGTAGGTCCTGTCTGTCTGTCGGGTCAATCAGACTCACTTTCGGTCCTGTCTATCTATCTAAATGTAGGTCTTGAGTGTCTGACTGTCAGTAACACTCACTATCGGTCCTGTATAAATGTCTGACTGTCGGTCCAGTCTGTCTGTCCGACTATAGGTCCTGTCTGTCTGTATGACTGGTTTCATGACTGTCTGACTGTCGATCCTGTCTGTAGTTACTAACTGCCTGTATGACTGTAGTTCCTGTGTGTATGACTGTCGGTCGTCTATATGATCGATCCTGTCTGTCGATACTGTCTATCTGACTGTATATAGGCAATTTACTATTATAATATTCTCGGGTTATGCTAGTTGCTATATGCATTGACACATATCTATGTCTGTATAACTGGAGGTCCTGGTGTCTGCATTGTCTGGAATGTCCGTGGGTCTCCTGACTGTCTGACTGCCGATACTGTGTCTGTCTGTAGGTCCTGTTGGGTCAATCAGACTCACTGTCGGTCCTGTCTATCTGTCTGAATGTAGGTCATGAGTGTCTGACTGTCAGTAACACTCACTATCGGTCCTGTATAAATGTCTGACTGTCAGTCCAGTCTGTCTGTCCGACTATAGGTCCTGTCTGTCTGTATGACTGGTTTCATGTCTGTCTGACTGTCGATCCTGTCTGTAGTTATAACTGTCTGTATGACTGAGTTCCTGTCTGTATGACTGTCGGTCCTGTCTATATGATCGATCATGTCTGTCAATCCTGTCTATCTAACTGTATAGGCAATTTACTATTATAATATTCTCGGGTTATGCTAGTTGCTATATGCATTGACACATATCTATGTCTGTATAACTGGAGGTCCTGGTGTCTGCATTGTCTGACTGTCAGTCCTGTCTACCTATCTGAATGTCCGTGGGTCTCCTGACTGTCTGACTGCCGATACTGTGTCTGACTGTAGGTCCTGTCTGTCTGTCGGGTCAATCAGACTCACTTTCAGTCCTGTCTATCTGTCTGAATGTAGGTCTTGAGTGTCTGACTGTCAGTAACACTCACTATCGGTCCTGTATAAATGTCTGACTGTCAGTCCAGTCTGTCTGTCCGACTATAGGTCCTGTCTGTCTGTATGACTGGTTTCATCTGTCTGACTGTCGATCCTGTCTGTAGTTATTGTCTGTATGACTGAGTTCCTGTCTGTATGACTGTCGGTCCTGTCTATATGATCGATCCTGTCTGTCAATCCTGTCTATCTAACTGTATAGGCAATTTACTATTATAATATTCTCGGGTTATGCTAGTTGCTATATGCATTGACACATATCTATGTCTGTATAACTGGAGGTCCTGGTGTCTGCATTGTCTGACTGTCAGTCCTGTCTACCTATCTGAATGTCCGTGGGTCTCCTGACTGTCTGACTGCCGATACTGTGTCTGACTGTAGGTCCTGTCTGTCTGTCGGGTCAATCAGACTCACTTTCAGTCCTGTCTATCTGTCTGAATGTAGGTCTTGAGTGTCTGACTGTCAGTAACACTCACTATCGGTCCTGTATAAATGTCTGACTGTCAGTCCAGTCTGTCTGTCCGACTATAGGTCCTGTCTGTCTGTATGACTGGTTACATGTCTGTCTGACTGTCGATCCTGTCTATAGTTACTAACTGTCTGTATGACTGTAGTTCCTGTGTGTATGACTGTCGGTCGTCTATATGATCGATCCTGTCCCTGTCTAGGCAATTTACTATTATAATATTCTCGGGTTATGCTAGTTGCAATATGCATTGACACATATATATCTAAGTCGGTATAACTGGAGGTCCTGGTGTCTGCATTGTCTATCAGTCTTGTCTATCTATCTGAATGTCCGTGGGTCTCCTGACTGTCTGACTGCCGATACTGTGTCTGACTTTAGGTCCTGTTTGTCTGTCGGGTCAATCAGACTCACTGTCGGTCCTGTCTATCTGTCTGATTTGAATGTAGGTCCTGACTGTCAAGTCAGACTCAGTATCGGTCCTATCTATCTGTCTAACTAGCGGTCTGACCGTTTGTCTCAATTGTTTGACTGTCAGTCCTGTCTACTGTCTGACTGTGGGTCCTGTCTATCTGTCTTAACTGTCTGTCTTTGTCACTATCAACCCTTTCTGTCTGCATTATCTGACTGCCAGACCTGTTGTCCGACTGTCGGCCCTGCATGTCCGACTGTCGGCCCTGCATGTGTGACTGGCGGCCCTGCATGTGTGACTGGCGGCCCTGTTTGTCTGAATTGTCTGACTGTTAGCCCTGTCTACTGTCCGACTGTTGGTATTGTCTGCCTGTACGTCTCAACTTCATGTCGGAATATCTTTTTGTTTGACTTTTTCTTTTTGAGGTCGTTTTGTTTCTGTATGTCTCTCTGACTGTCGGTCCTGTCTGTCTGCGTCACTCAGTCCTGTCTCTCTGCCTAACTGTATGACTGTCTGCCCTGTCCGTCCGTCCGACTGTTGATGCAGTGCAATTGTCTGAAAATCGTGTAAGGTCAGCATGTCTTACTTTCGTCGATCCTGTCCCTGACTGTTGGTACTGACCATTTCTGTTACTATGTCTGACACGCTCCTGTCCAATTGTCTGACAGTCGGTCGTGTCCATTTGTCTCACAGTCGGTCCTATCCGTCTGTCTGACAATACTGTATGTCAATTTACTATTATAATATTCTCGGAATATGTTTGATCATATATGCATTGATACATATATAATTGTAATGTTTGAAAAAAAAACAAGCAAAACATAAATTGACAAATAATTTAATTTGCATAAAACTTACCATTGATGGGACCCCGCCCGATGTTGAAGGCTGCGGAATGGCACTAGAAGGGTGAGTTGGTGCAGCCGGCGGGCGGGGTGTTGGTATCGATGGGCATGGTGTTCTAGTACGTAAAGTTCTGGGTGACGCACTGGGTGCGTGTCGCGTTGCACAAGGCGCAGTTGGCAACACTCCAGGTACGGAACTTGAAGTGTTAACAACCGCTGTTCTCGACTTATCGCCGGATGGACAAGGTATCGAGTTAAGTCCAACATCCGGTGTTGGACTTGATATAATATCCCTGCGTGATAAATCAACGTAAGGAGACAGTCGCCGCGATATAAATCGGGGAGGAGTATCCTTGCCAGACTTAGAATTAAGTCGGCGAATAGAGTCCTCGTCGAACCGAAATATGGGAGAATCTGTACGAGGACTCATAGTTGGGGTGGAGAAAGGGGTACAGGTTCCTGAACCAGTTGGATCCTAAAATAAAGATACAATTTCAAAGACTTAGTACTTAGAAAATAAACAATTACTCGTCTTGATGTGAAACGCAACTTACTCCTTAGTTGACTTAGTTGGATGGGCAACTTAGTTGACTTAGATGGATGTGCAACCTAGTTGACTTAGATGGATGTGCAACCTAGTTGACTTAGATGGATGTGCAACCTAGTTGACTTAGATGGATGTGCAACCTAGTTGACTTAGATGGATGTGCAACCTAGTTGACTTAGATGGATGTGCAACCTAGTTGACTTAGATGGATGTGCAACCTAGTTGACTTAGATGGATGTGCAACCTAGTTGACTTAGATGGATGTGCAACCTAGTTGACTTAGATGGATGTGCAACCTAGTTGACTTAGATGGATGTGCAACCTAGTTGACTTAGATGGATGTGCAACCTAGTTGACTTAGATGGATGTGCAACCTAGTTGACTTAGATGGATGTGCAACCTAGTTGACTTAGATGGATGTGCAACCTAGTTGACTTAGATGGATGTGCAACCTAGTTCACTTAGATGGATGTGCAACCTAGTTCACTTAGATGGATGTGCAACCTAGTTGACTTAGATGGATGTGCAACCTAGTTGACTTAGATGGATGTGTAACCTAGTTGACTTAGATGGATGTGCAACCTAGTTGACTTAGATGGATGTGCAACCTAGTTGACTTAGATGGATGTGCAACCTAGTTGACTTAGATGGATGTGCAACCTAGTTGACTTTGGATGTGCAACTTAGTTGACTTAATGTGCAAGTTGGATGTGCAACTTAGTTGACTTAGTTGGATGTGCAACTTAATTGACTTAGTTGGATGTGCAACTTAATTGACTTAGTTGGATGTGCAACTTAATTGACTTAGTTGGATGTGCAACTTAGTTGACTTAGTTGGATGTGCAACTTAGTTGACTTAGTTGGATGTGCAACTTAATTGACTTAGTTGGATGTGCAACTTAATTGACTTAGTTGGATGTGCAACTTAATTGACTTAGTTGGATGTGCAACTTAGTTGACTTAGTTGGATGTGCAACTTAGTTACTTAGTTGGATGTGCAACTTAGTTACTTAGTTGGATGTGCAACTTAGTTACTTAGTTGGATGTGCAACTTAGTTACTTAGTTGGATGTGCAACTTAGTTACTTAGTTGGATGTGCAACTTAGTTGACTTAGTTGGATGTGCAACTTAATTGACTTAGTTGGATGTGCAACTTAGTTGACTTAGTTGGATGTGCAACTTAGTTGACTTAGTTGGATGTGCAACTTAGTTGACTTAGTTGGATGTGCAACTTAGTTGACTTAGTTGGATGTGCAACTTAGTTGACTTAGTTGGACGAGCAACTTAGTTGAATGTGCAACTTAGTTGACTTAGTTGAATGTGCAACTTAGTTGACTTAGTTGAATGTGCAACTTAGTTGACTTAGTTGAATGTGCAACTTAGTTGACTTAGTTGAATGTGCAACTTAGTTGGATGTGCAACTAAGTTGGATGTGCAACTTAGTTGGATGTGCAACTTAGTTGGATGTGCAACTAAGTTGGATGTGCAACTAAGTTGGATGTGCAACTTAGTTGGATGTGCAACTTAGTTGGAAGTGCAACTTAGCTGGATGTGCAACTTAGTTGGATGTGCAACTTAGTTGCGATGTGCAACTTAGTTGACTTAGTTGGATGTGCAACTTAGTTGACTTAGTTGGATGCGCAACTTAGTTGGATGTGCAACTTAGTTGACTTAGTTGGATGTGCAACTTAGTTGACTTAGTTGGATGTGCAACTTAGTTGCCTTAGCTGGATGTGCAACTTAGTTGACTTAGTTGGATGTGCAACTTAGTTGACTTAGTTGGATGTGCAACTTAGTTGACTTAGTTGGATGTGCATCTTAGTTGACTTAGTTGGATGTGCAACTTAGTTGACTTAGTTGGATGTGCATCTTAGTTGACTTAGTTGGATGTGCAACTTAGTTGAATGTGCAACTTAGTTGACTTAGTTGAATGTGCAACTTAGTTGACTTAGTTGAATGTGCAACTTAGTTGACTTAGTTGAATGTGCAACTAAGTTGGATGATGTGCAACTAAGTTGGATGTGCAACTTCGTTGGATGTGCAACTTCGTTGGATGTGCAACTTCGTTGGATGTGCAACTTCGTTGGATGTGCAACTTCGTTGGATGTGCAACTTCGTTGAATGTGCAACTTCGTTGGATGTGCAACTTCGTTGGATGTGCAACTTCGTTGGATGTGCAACTTCGTTGAATGTGCAACTTCGTTGAATGTGCAACTTCGTTGGATGTGCAACTTCGTTGAATGTGCAACTTAGTTGGATGTGCAACTTCGTTGAATGTGCAACTTAGTTGGATGTGCAACTTCGTTGAATGTGCAACTTAGTTGGATGTGCAACTTAGATGGATGTACAACTTAGTTGGATGTGCAACTTAGATGGATGTGCAACTTAGTTGGACTTAGTTGGATGTGCAACTTGCTAGACTTGGATGTGCAACTTGCTAGACTTGGATGTGCAACTTGCTAGACTTGGATGTGCAACTTGCTAGACTTGGATGTGCAACTTGCTAGACTTGGATGTGCAACTTGCTAGACTTGGATGTGCAACTTGCTAGACTTGGATGTGCAACTTGCTAGACTTGGATGTGCAACTTGCTAGACTTGGATGCGCAACTTGCTAGACTTGGATGCGCAACTTGCTAGACTTGGATGCGCAACTTGCTAGACTTGGATGTGCAACTTGCTAGACTTGGATGTGCAACTTGCTAGACTTGGATGTGCAACTTGCTAGAATTGGATGTGCAACTTGCTAGACTTGGATGTGCAACTTGCTAGACTTGGATGTGCAACTTGCTAGACTTGGATGTGCAACTTGCTAGACTTGGATGTGCAACATACTTGACTTGGATGTGCAACATACTTGACTTGGATGTGCAACATACTTGACTTGGATGTGCAACTTACTTGACTTGGATGTGCAACTTGCTTGACTTGGATGTGCAACTTACTTGCTTGACTTGGATGTGCAACTTACTTGCTTGACTTGGATGTGCAACTTACTTGCTTGACTTGGATGTGCAACTTACTTGCTTGACTTGGATGTGCAACTTACTTGCTTGACTTGGATGTGCAACTTACTTACTTGACTTGGATGTGCAACTTACTTGACTTGGATGTGCAACTTACTTGACTTGGATGTGCAACTTACTTGACTTGGATGTGCAACTTACTTGACTTGGATGTGCAACTTACTTGACTTGGATGTGCAACTTACTTGACTTGGATGTGCAACTTACTTGACTTGGATGTGCAACTTACTTGACTTGGATGTGCAACTTACTTGACTTGGATGTGCAACTTACTTGACTTGGATGTGCAACTTACTTGACTTGGATGTGCAACTTACTTGACTTGGATGTGCAACTTACTTGACTTGGATGTGCAACTTACTTGACTTGGATGTGCAACTTACTTGACTTGGATGTGCAACTTACTTGACTTGGATGTGCAACTTACTTGACTTGGATGTGCAACTTACTTGACTTGGATGTGCAACTTACTTGACTTGGATGTGCAACTTACTTGACTTGGATGTGCAACTTACTTGACTTGGATGTGCAACTTACTTGACTTGGATGTGCAACATACTTGACTTGATGTGCAACATACTTGACTTGATGTGCAACATACTTGACTTGATGTGCAACATACTGGACTTGATGTGCAACTTACTGGACTTGATGTGCAACTTACTTGACTTGCATACTTGACTTGCAACTTACTTGACTTGCAACTTACTTGACTTGTATGTGCAACTTAATTGACTTGTATGTGCAACTTACTTGACTTGTATGTGCAACTTACTTGACTTGTATGTGCAACTTACTTGACTTGGATGTGCAACTTACTTGACTTGGATGTGCAACTTACTTGACTTGGATGTGCAACTTACTTGACTTGGATGTGCAACTTACTTGACTTGGATGTGCAACTTACTTGACTTGGATGTGCAACTTACTTGACTTGGATGTGCAACTTACTTGACTTGGATGTGCAACTTACTTGACTTGGATGTGCAACTTACTTGACTTGGATGTGCATGTGCAACATTCTTGACTTGATGTGCAACAGTGCAACATACTTGACTTGATGTGCAACTTACTTGACTTGGATGTGCAACTTACTTGACTTGGATGTGCAACTTACTTGACTTGGATGTGCAACTTACTTGACTTGGATGTGCATGTGCAACATTCTTGACTTGATGTGCAACAGTGCAACATACTTGACTTGATGTGCAACAGTGCAACATACTTGACTTGATGTGCAACATACTTGACTTGATGTGCAACATACTTGACTTGATGTGCAACATACTTGAGTTGATGTGCAACATACTTGACTTGATGTGCAACATACTTGACTTGATGTGCAACATACTTGACTTGATGTGCAACATACTTGACTTGATGTGCAACATACTTGACTTGATGTGCAACATACTTGACTTGATGTGCAACATACTTGACTTGATGTGCAACATACTTGACTTGATGTGCAACATACTTGACTTGATGTGCAACATACTTGACTTGATGTGCAACATACTTGACTTGATGTGCAACATACTTGACTTGATGTGCAACATACTTGACTTGATGTGCAACATACTTGACTTGATGTGCAACATACTTGACTTGATGTGCAACATACTTGACTTGATGTGCAACATACTTGACTTGATGTGCAACATACTTGACTTGATGTGCAACATACTTGACTTGATGTTCAACATACTTGACTTGATGTGCAACATACTTGACTTGATGTGCAACATACTTGACTTGATGTGCAACATACTTGACTTGATGTGCAACTTACTTGACTTGATGTGCAACTTACTTGACTCGATGTGCAACTTACTTGACTCGATGTGCAACTTACTTGACTCGATGTGCAACTTACTTGACTCGATGTGCAACTTACTTGACTCGATGTGCAACTTACTTGACTCGATGTGCAACTTACTTGACTCGATGTGCAACTTACTTGACTCGATGTGCAACTTACTTGACTCGATGTGCAACTTACTTGACTCGATGTGCAACTTACTTGACTCGATGTGCAACTTACTTGACTTGATGTGCAACTTACTTGACTTGATGTGCAACTTACCTGACTTGATGTGCAACTTACCTGACTTGATGTGCAACTTACTTGACCCTTAACTTGATGTGCAACTTACTTGACCCTTAACTTGATGTGCAACTCACATAACTTGATGTGCAACTCGCGACTTGACTTGATGTGCAACTTACTTGACTTGATGTGCAACTTACTTGACTTGATGTGCAACTTACTTGACTTGATGTGCAACTTACTTGACTTGATGTGCAACTTACTTGACTTGATGTGCAACTTACCTGACTTGATGTGCAACTTACCTGACTTGATGTGCAACTTACTTGACTTGATGTGCAACTTACTTGACTTGATGTGCAACTTACTTGACTTGATGTGCAACTTACTTGACTTGATGTGCAACTTACTTGACTTGATGTGCAACTTACTTGACTTGATGTGCAACTTACTTGACTTGATGTGCAACTTACTTGACTTGATGTGCAACTTACTTGACTTGATGTGCAACTTACTTGACTTGATGTGCAACTTACTTGACTTGATGTGCAACTTTCTTGACTTGATGTGCAACTTACTTGACTTGATGTGCAACTTACTTGACTTGATGTGCAACTTACTTGACTTGATGTGCAACTTACTTGACTTGATGTGCAACTTTCTTGACTTGATGTGCAACTTTCTTGACTTGATGTGCAACTTACTTGACTTGATGTGCAACTTACTTGACTTGATGTGCAACTTACTTGACTTGATGTGCAACTTACTTGACTTGATGTGCAACTTACTTGACTTGATGTGCAACTTACTTGACTTGATGTGCAACTTACTTGACTTGATGTGCAACTTACTTGACTTGATGTGCAACTTACTTGACTTGATGTGCAACTTACTTGACTTGATGTGCAACTTACTTGACTTGATGTGCAACTTACTTGACTTGATGTGCAACTTACTTGACTTGATGTGCAACTTACTTGACTTGATGTGCAACTTACTTGACTTGATGTGCAACTTACTTGACTTGATGTGCAACTTACTTGACTTGATGTGCAACTTACTTGACTTGATGTGCAACTTACTTGACTTGATGTGCAACTTACTTGACTTGATGTGCAACTTACTTGACACTTGATGTGCAACTTACTTGACACTTGATGTGCAACTTACTTGACACTTGATGTGCAACTTACTTGACACTTGATGTGCAACTTACTTGACACTTGATGTGCAACTTACTTGACACTTGATGTGCAACTTACTTGACACTTGATGTGCAACTTACGTGACACTTGATGTGCAACTTGATGTGCAACTTACTTGAGACTTGATGTGCAACTTACTTGAGACTTGATGTGCAACTTACTTGACACTTGATGTGCAACTTACTTGACACTTGATGTGCAACTTACTTGACACTTGATGTGCAACTTACTTGACACTTGATGTGCAACTTACTTGACACTTGATGTGCAACTTACTTGAGACTTGATGTGCAACTTACTTGAGACTTGATGTGCAACTTACTTGACTTGAAGTGCAACTTACTTGACTTGATGTGCAGCTTACTTGACTTGATGTGCAGCTTACTTGACTTGATGTGCAACTTACTTGACTTGATGTGCAACTTACTTGACTTGATGTGCAACTTACTTGACTTGATGTGCAACTTACTTGACTTGATGTGCAACTTACTTGACTTGATGTGCAACTTACTTGACCTGATGTGCAAATTACTTGACTTGATGTGCAAGACTTGATAGTTTACTGACTTTGTATAATATACTAGGTGACTGGTGACTTCGTATATTACACTAGGTGACTTGGTATATTACACTAGGTGACTTGGTATATTACACTAGGTCACTTGGTATATTACACTAGGTGACTTGGTATATTACACTAGGTGACTTGGTATATTACACTAGGTGACTTGGTATATTATACTAGGTGACTTGGTATATTACACTAGGTGACTTGGTATATTACACTAGGTGACTTGGTATATTATACTAGGTGACTTGGTATATTACACTAGGTGACTTGGTATATTACACTAGGTGACATGGTATAGTATACTAGCCGACTTGGTATAGTTTACTGGGTGATTTGGTATAGTTTACTAGGTGACTATACTTGATATATTATACTAGGTAAGTTGGTATTGTATATAAGAGTAATATACATTAAACTCAACTCACCCCAATTACACGACCCCCTCGCTCCCGTCGTGGACGAACGATAATCGGTTTTGGACGACGGGATCGAGTGCGAGGGGGGGTCTCCATCGCGGACATCTGTGAGAATGGTGCTACGATGTCGGGCGTCGATTGGTTTGTCTCAGAATAAACGCCAGGAGAAACACCCACGACAGGGGAGAAGGTGGGTGTAGATCCCGCTAGTGGTGAGAAGATGGGACTTCCCGCTCGAGGGGAGATCGAAGGTATCACCAAAGGTGAGAGCCTAGGGAGCATGGAGCCTCCCAAAATGATACGAGATCGCAACGCATCTAAAGGGATAGGCGAAGCGGTGCTATCCTAAAAACAAATAAATAGATAATGTTAATATAATAATTTAAAATATCAATATGTTAATAAAAATTTTGGCTAAAAATATATAAAGTTATAAATATAAAAACATATCTACAACGAAATATAATTATATATTTATAAATTTAAATTTACACATCAAGACATGTGATGTGTTTCCATACACTTTGTGGGATGTACATAGACAAACATGCATCGTTACTATAGAAATAAAAATATCAATAAATCCGGATAGAAAGTAGGGAAGGAGAGGATATACTAATAACTAACTTATAAAACTTGATTTTTACGCAGTTTGAACTGCTTTCTATCAAATATTGTTCATTTGGTCGAAACACTTTAAATAACATTGTTAAAAATAGGGCAAAATACAATAATACAACATTAAAGATTTTTACCACATAAATTCTTCATTAAAATATATAAATTATATTAAAATTACTATGATTAAGTTGGGGCAAGGCAAATATAATAATAAACTAACAATGGAAGGTGTTGATTCTCCATGGCCGAACTCTATAAGCGGTGTAATACAGACCTCCGATACAGCCGGGGTCATATCAATATCCTCTGTCTGCTCCCTAGACTCTTGCAGGACCTAAACAGCAATATTATATAATTCATAAATGAGAAAGTCATTTTTGGTACATTGAAGTGGTACATAGTAATTAAATTGTGGTATAACTAACTAGCGAAAAATACCAGGCGACCACATTAAGAGCTGGAACGCAGAACCTGGTTTCAAACTTCCTGTTGCATGTGGGTGCAACGGGAGGGAATAACATGTGGGTGGAAAGGGGGGGAATTTCATGTGGGTGTAACGGGATGGACTGGATAGTGTGCAAAGGGAAGTTAAACATTGGTGGATCAGGATTGAGTTGCAGGTGGGGTATGGGAGGGAGTTACAGATAATTGGAACGGGAAGGAGTTGCAAGTGAGTGAAACGTTTTTAGTTACAGTTGGAATGGGATGGAGTTACAGGGGGTGATACGGGATAGAGTTACATGTGGAGTAGATGGAACGGGATAGAGTCAGAGGTGGGTGGAACGGGTGCGAGTTACAATTGTTTCGAACAGGAGAGAGTTTTACAGGTGATTGGAATGGGAGGGAGTTACAAGTGTGTAACGAGACGGAGGGGAGGGGGGGAGTTACAAGTGGGTAGAAAGAAAACGAGAGACAGGTGGATGGAAGGGGAGAGTGGGGGAGTTACAGGACAGTGGAACGGGAGGGAGTTACATGTGAAAAGAAAGGGAACGAGTTTCCGTTGGGTAGAAGGTGGGGGGGGGGGGGGGGGGGGGGGCTACAGGATGATGGAATGGCATGGTGTTTAGGTGGGTGAAACAGAGGAGGGGAATTGCAGGATGGTGTAAGTTACAGGTGGGTAGAAAGGGAACGAGTTACAGACAGATGGGTGGAAAGTCAATGAGTTACAGGTGGATGGAAAGGGGACGGTTTACAGGTGGGAGAAACGGGAGGGAGTTACAGGTGGGAGAAACGAGAGGGAGTTACGGTGGGGGGGGGGGGGGGAAATTTACCAATGAGTTGAATAAGGTAAAGTTGAATAGGAATGAATTTAAACATGTGGAGTGAAACAGGAGTGAGTTGAATCAGGTTGAGTGGAACCGGAGTGAGTTCAATCAGGTGAGTAACAGGATGGGAAGAGGAGTGATTTAAATCACGTCTATTGGAACAGGACAGGAGTGAGTTGAATCATGTGGAGTGGAAAAGGAGTGAGTTTGTAATACAATTAAGTAAACTAACCATAGATTCTGGTTCGTTCTGGCGGCCGGACTCGGCTACGCTACTCTCGGCGGCCTCGATATCGAACATCTCGACATCTTGTGGATCTTCCATAAGTTCCGCCTCATCCATGTTGTCCCGGTATATACCGTAACGCTCGTGGAAGATTCTCATCGGGCAGGTGCCCCGGTTATGGTTCCTCTTGCCGCATCGGCCCTTGCAGTAAGAACATGCTGAGCGCCCCTTACGTTTAGCGGGTTTAGATAACTGAAATTAAAATAATCATTTAATGAATTTTAATTAATTATTATATTAGTTATTATTATGTCCCTATATACAGTAGATAGTACTGGTAGTGAAAAAATTTATATTGTTATGGTAATGACAAACAATGACAGTAATTCTCTTTGTTTTACCGGCACTAAATTCTACAGTAATTTCAATTACATAATAAAAGAAGATATAGTAAATGTAACTTAGGAACCATTTTTCGCAAACAAATAATTCTGAATAACACTAATTATATATATTTACTAACAATCTTGGGGCGGCAATACGGACGGCCGGACTGGATTGGATCCGCTGCTCTACTTCGCATAGAATCCACGGATCCAAGACTACAAACATCCGAACCTTCGGACATCGAATCTCCTATCATCGCTATGGCGTCGTCTAGAACTGATATGAGTTGTTTCCTCCTGCAGGACGTTTCCTGTGGAAAATGGTAATAAAGAAATAAATAAAACCGGACCGGTACGGGTGAATATATATCTTATTAAATTACAATTACAAACTATAAAGGAATAAAATAATATACAGATATTTAGATTAATCTTAGAGACCGGGTATTAAATACTATTGAGTCTAACTATTCTGGAACCGAGAATTCCTTTATGAACGGCCCCACATTATTTATACAAATATTATATTATTAAATAAACTTACAAGAGGCGGCTGAAGAGCCGAACGGCCGGACACAGTGGGGAGAACGACAGGCAGAGATACGGCGGTGAAAACTTCCGTAGCTACCGAAATCTGATCCTCCTCTCTTACTAAAGCTTCCTGCAGGACCTAAACAATAATAAAATAACGTTTGGAACTATACTAAGGTGGGTTAATAAATACAATAAAGGTAAAATAAAAGTTCCATTACTGAAATATAACTAGAGAGAATTATTAAAATAAATTATACATAGCAAAATATATAAATTGAGATAAGTCGTCAAGTAATTGGGTAGTCAGAGCGGTAAATAAGTCACTCGGAATTAACCCATTTGTTTTGTCATCAGTTTATATATTAATTAGCAACCGCATATAGACGAACGCAATATTTATATATATGATAGAAATATATTTAGTGTTCAAATTGAATAAGATGTGATTTCTATGATCGGGACTGGGATTATAATTTCCGGCGTGGTCCCAGTTATTCGGAACTACCGGATAGGAATCCCGTTGTAGCACTAATATATTATAGATCAATATAATTAAATAAACTCACCATCCGCTCTGGGTCATTCTGGCGGCCGTGCTGGGCAGCACTGCTGCCGATTCCTACGTCAACGTCTACCATTTCGACGTCCTCTCTGACGATTCCCGCGTCAACGTTTACCATTTCGACGTCAACGTCTACCATTTCGACGTCCTCTCTTAGAAATCCCTCTCTCTCTCTCTCTCTTTCTATGAGAAGACCTTCGTCCATGGTCTGAGCTGTAATGTCTATGAGAACATGGTATTTTCTCATGACGCAGGTTGTTCTGGGGTGGTATTTCTTCTTGCCGCAACGCCCCTGACAGTAGGAACAAATAGGGCATCCCTTACGTTTGCGGGCTTTCTTGAACTGAAATAAAAATATATAATTTAATTAATTTAGTTTTATTTTGTCCCAATATTAATATTGTAGTTATGAAAAACAACGACAGTAATTTTATTTGTTTTACCGGCACTAAATTCTATAGTAATTTATGTTACAAGAAAAACAAATTATATTAATTTAATTAAAAGGTAAATATATAATATATCTTACAATCTGGGGGCGGCAATACGGACGGCCGGACTGGATTGGATCCGCTGCTCTACTTCGCATAGAATCCACGGATCCAAGACTACAAACATCCGAACCTTCGGACATCGATTCTCCTATCATCGCTATGGCGTCGTCTAGAATCGATAGGGGTTGTTTCCTCCTGCAGGACGTATCCTGTGGAAAACGGTAATAAAGAAATAAATAATACCGGACCGGTACGAGTGAAAATATATCTTATTAAATTACAATTACAAACTATAAAGGAATAAAATAATATACAGATATTTAGATTAATCTTAGAGACCGGGTATTAAATACTATTGAGTCTCTATAAGCTATACTGGAACCGAGAATCGCTTTATGAACGGCCCAACATTATTTATACAAATATTATATTATTAAATAAACTTACAAGAGGCGGCTGAAGAGCCGAACGGCCGGACACAGTGGGGAGGACGACAGGCAGAGATACGGCGGTGAAAACTTCCGTAGCTACCGAAATCTGTTCCTCCTCTGTTGCAGCAATAGCTTCCTGTAGGACATAAACAATAATAAAACAACAGTAGATATTTACAACAGATAAAATAAACAAGCAACTCCTTAGTAATATGATATCAGCCCTAATATAAATACGGCAATTACGTTTCCATAAAATTAATATATATAATATCTTAAGATTGTATGAGACCTCAAGGTAAATAAGTTAAAATTAAATTATTAAATGGTGACAATCAAAATAACATTTTATAAAATAAACAGATATAAATCATACAGTACGGTCATCCGTTATACACACTGTTATACAATGGAGTCCCAAATACAGTGAAGTGATATTGTATATGGGATAGAGTTAACTAACCATCGGTTCCGACTCTGTAAGGCGGCCGGACTTGGTCGACATCGACCTCGGAATGAACGCGACGTATCTGTCACCGTCCAATCCGATATGGATGGCCCCACCTCGTCTCCTTGGGGGGGCGCAGTAACAACTGGGCGCGTTTCGTTGCTGCGCCCGATGGACCGTAATCTCAATCTCCTCCATGTCTCTTATGGCCTCCAGGTTGATGTCGTTAACCTGGCAATCATCCGCTGCTAGTGAAAGTAAGTAGGCGGCGAACGATTGCGGCCCTCCCGTACGGAAGAGCCACTGCCGGGAATACTTGGCCGTTCTCAGCGACATGAAGTCGGCCACGTGTTGTTTCAGATAGGAGGCTGATATCCCCCAGCCCGCAGCCGTTGAAACCGCAGATAACTGCGCTAGTGGATGGTTGGGTATGTCGACCACATCCAGGTTGAGATCGTCCGCGACCTGGCGGAACCAACTCGTTGAATTGGCGACCTAAATAATTTAAAAATAATAGATAGAAGAGAAAAAATAGAAGACAAATGTAACTAATATGTAAGATTCAATGAATTAATGGGGGAGGGGCCGGGGTGAAGAGTCAGGAGAGACCCTGGCTGGAGTGCTGGGAGGGTGGTCGGGGTGAAGAGTCAGGAGAGACCCTGGCTGGAGTGCTGGGAGGGTGGTCAGGGTGAAGAGTCAGGAGAGACCCTGGCTGGAGTGCTGGGAGGGTGGTCGGGGTGAAGAGTCAGGAGAGACCCTGGCTGGAGTGCTGGGAGGGTGGTCGGGGTGAAGAGTCAGGAGAGACCCTGGCTGGAGTGCTGGGAGGGTGGTCGGGGTGAAGAGTCAGGAGAGACCCTGGCTGGAGTGCTGGGAGGGTGGTCGGGGTGAAGAGTCAGGAGAGACCCTGGCTGGAGTGCTGGGAGGGTGGTCAGGGTGAAGAGTCAGGAGAGACCCTGGCTGGAGTGCTGGGAGGGTGGTCGGGGTGAAGAGTATGGAGAGACCCTGGCTGGAGTGCTGGGAGGGTGGTCGGGGTGAAGAGTCTGGAGAGACCCTGGCTGGAGTGCTGGGAGGGTGGTCGGGGTGAAGAGTCTGGAGAGACCCTGGCTGGAGTGCTGGGAGGGTGGTCGGGGTGAAGAGTCTGGAGAGACCCTGGCTGGAGTGCTGGGAGGGTGGTCGGGGTGAAGAGTCAGGAGAGACCCTGGCTGGAGTGCTGGGAGGGTGGTCGGGGTGAAGAGTCAGGAGAGACCCTGGCTGGAGTGCTGGGAGGGTGGTCGGGGTGAACAGTCAGGAGAGACCCTGGCTGGAGTGCTGGGAGGGTGGTCGGGGTGAAGAGTCAGGAGAGACCCTGGCTGGAGTGCTGGGAGGGTGGTCGGGGTGAAGAGTCAGGATAGACCCTGGCTGGAGTGCTGGGAGGGAGGTCGGGGTGAAGAGTCAGGATAGACCCTGGCTGGAGTGCTGGGAGGGTGGTCGGGGTGAAGAGTCAGGAGAGACCCTGGCTGGAGTGCTGGGAGGGTGGTCGGGGTGAAGAGTCAGGAGAGACCCTGGCTGGAGTGCTGGGAGGGTGGTCGGGGTGAAGAGTCAGGAGAGACCCTGGCTGGAGTGCTGGGAGGGTGGTCGGGGTGAAGAGTCAGGAGAGACCCTGGCTGGAGTGCTGGGAGGGTGGTCGGGGTGAAGAGTCAGGATAGACCCTGGCTGGAGTGCTGGGAGGGAGGTCGGGGTGAAGAGTCAGGATAGACCCTGGCTGGAGTGCTGGGAGGGTGGTCGGGGTGAAGAGTCAGGAGAGACCCTGGCTGGAGTGCTGGGAGGGTGGTCGGGGTGAAGAGTCTGGAGAGACCCTGGCTGGAGTGCTGGGAGGGTGGTCGGGGTGAAGAGTCAGGAGAGACCCTGGCTGGAGTGCTGGGAGGGTGGTCGGGGTGAAGAGTCAGGAGAGACCCTGGCTGGAGTGCTGGGAGGGTGGTCGGGGTGAAGAGTCAGGAGAGACCCTGGCTGGAGTGCTGGGAGGGTGGTCGGGGTGAAGAGTCAGGAGAGACCCTGGCTGGAGTGCTGGGAGGGTGGTCGGGGTGAAGAGTCAGGAGAGACCCTGGCTGGAGTGCTGGGAGGGTGGTCGGGGTGAAGAGTCAGGAGAGACCCTGGCTGGAGTGCTGGGAGGGTGGTCGGGGTGAAGAGTCAGGATAGACCCTGGCTGGAGTGCTGGGAGGGAGGTCGGGGTGAAGAGTCTGGAGAGATCCTGGCTGGAGTGCTGGGAGGGTGGTCGGGGTGAAGAGTCTGGAGAGACCCTGGCTGGAGTGCTGGGAGGGTGGTCGGGGTGAAGAGTCAGGAGAGACCCTGGCTGGAGTGCTGGGAGGGTGGTCGGGGTGAAGAGTCAGGATAGACCCTGGCTGGAGTGCTGGGAGGGAGGTCGGGGTGAAGAGTCTGGAGAGATCCTGGCTGGAGTGCTGGGAGGGTGGTCGGGGTGAAGAGTCTGGAGAGACCCTGGCTGGAGTGCTGGGAGGGTGGTCGGGGTGAAGAGTCTGGAGAGATCCTGGCTGGAGTGCTGGGAGGGTGGTCGGGGTGAAGAGTCTGGAGAGACCCTGGCTGGAGTGCTGGGAGGGTGGTCGGGGTGAAGAGTCAGGAGAGACCCTGGGTAGAGTGATGGGAGGTATATACTGTATATATTGGTTCACCTAATCGTTTTATGCAGTAATTGTATTAGAAAACCACCGGAACAAAATATAAAATGACAAAGTAGGTCCACATAATTATATATGATAAACTAACCGGGGTTGGTGGTGTTGGCGGACGGGTAGTACGTCGCCGTGGAGGCGATCTCAACGCGTCGGCGTAGGATGGAGATGTGGGGGGACTCTGGCGTCCCACCGTGACGTCGGGCGTCTCGCGTCCTACCGCTACCTCCGGAGTCTCGCGACCCAACTCCACCTAGAAAGTAGCAATTTAAAATAATGACACGGAGAGATATATACTTATACTGACTTCAAACAACAAAAAGAGATAGGTTAGGATAGGATACAATAACACATTATAACGAAACGATACTAAAGAAATGACCGCACTTCACAGCAACAATAAGGGGTACGTAGGATTTATAGTAATTTAATTAGTATATTAGCACAACATAATACTACAACAGTAAACAATTTATTATGTTACATTGGATCGAAGTCGTTCTCCTTAAAGCACCGCCCACAGCACATACTTATAGTTATACATTTATAATGGAGCTTTACCAAAGAAGGTGGAAGGTAAACAGGGAGGTAGACAATGGCTGGTAAAAAGACAATATTGAGTTACAATGGTGGGTTAACAAGATTAAAAGTCAAACTAAGATTGGTTATCAAGGAGGGTAACTCACGATGGCAGATCTCCTGGTAGATAAGTGGGTTAAATAGTGTGCAGATAATGGTGTGTTTACCAGGTACAGTATGCAGGCCGGACAAACAGTGTATTAAGCATGCCTCTGTTTAGAATAATACTTAATATAATGTAAATAAAACTTACACTGGATTCCACCGCGTGTAAACGGCCGGTCTGATGGACATCGGCGCTTCCCGGAATCTCTACATGAATACCAATGGGTTGGAGACCTGCGCCACCTAGCTCCAACTCTCCACCGGCATCCATGTTCGCGGCATCTATCCCTTTCCGCAGATGTTCGATGCGCATAGGGCAGGTTGCCATGTTGTGTCGCTTTTTGCCACAGCGACCTTGGCAGTAAGAACAAACACATTGTTGTTTGCGTTTTGGCATGACGTTATCTATAAAAAATAATAAATTAAGGAAATAATTTAACAAAATACAACCGATCTAGAGAATAGCAAACGCATTCATGTCTATTTATGACCCTATATATTTAATTATGTGCAATGAACAGGCAAAGCCAAACAGAAATAAAAATGAAATAACGGTACTGCTACATACAAAACAGAAAACACAACCAAAATTACGATTAGGGCTAGCTAAACATTAATTCGAGCATTACAATGACACAAATATATATACCGGTATATATAAATATATACATACCTGTACGAATACGAAGAAATAATACGCTACCAGTACCAGTACAGGTGTAGCAGAAAATTATCACCCTCTAAACAGTTCAAAATTCACCCCCCATTTAATATTCACAAGGTCTAGCTGTCTTTTTCAGTTTTCACCCCCGGTTAGAATTCACTAGGGTATTTAACGGGGGATGAAAATACTCTGGGTGATTTTTTAGTGAAATGTAACCCCCCCTCAGCTTATTCCTACCCCATTACAGCATTATATATATTTTAAATGTCAATATAATTTAAATTCGATATAATTCTAACCCTACAGTTAAATGAATAGATGACCGCAGTATCCTATAGGGTGCTGTAGTAGACAGACAAACACACGCTGTCGATTTGTATATAGTAAAGTACTGTAGAGGGTGTATGCGTATGGCATATGGTGATTAGGGCGTTCATATTTTAAATTGAATTTTTTTTTGATATATTAATAATCCATAAATTAATAGCGGTAGACCTTAGGGAATTTAACTGGGGATGGATCTGCTTAATACGAAAATATATAAATGCAGGGTTGAGTTTTCACTTGAGGGGGATTAAATACACTAGAGAAAATACCCCATGGGAATGAGAATACACTACAGCACAAGGGAAGTTTAAAAATGAAATGATTTTACATAGGGAGTGAAAATTCTCTGATACACCGGTACGGGTACCGGTACGTAGAACAGTAGAATACCGTACCTATTAATAAATTTGGTATAAAATATAAGTACCGGACCGGTTCGTACCGGTACCTGCTGACCTGTAGCCCTATCGGCAGCCAGTACCAGTACAGGTGTAGCAGAAAATTATCACCCTCTAAACAGTTCAAAATTCACCCCCCATTTAATATTCACAAGGTCTAGCTGTCTTTTTCAGTTTTCACCCCCGGTTTGAATTCACTAGGGTATTTAACGGGGGATGAAAATACTCTGGGTGATTTTTTAGTGAAATGTAACCCCCCTCAGCTTATTCCTACCCCATTACAGCATTATATATATTTTAAATGTCAATATAATTTAAATTCGATATAATTCTAACCCTACAGTTAAATGAATAGATGACCGCAGTATCCTATAGGGTGCTGTAGTAGACAGACAAACACACGCTGTCGATTTGTATATAGTAAAGTACTGTAGAGGGTGTATGCGTATGGCATATGGTGATTAGGGCGTTCATATTTTAAATTGAATTTTTTTTTGATATATTAATAATCCATAAATTAATAGCGGTAGACCTTAGGGATTTTAACTGGGGATGGATCTGCTTAATACGAAAATATATAAATGCAGGGTTGAGTTTTCACTTGAGGGGGATTAAATACACTACAGAAAATACCCCATGGGAATGAGAATACACTACAGCACAAGGGAAGTTTAAAAATGAAATGATTTTACATAGGGAGTGAAAATTCTCTGATACACCGGTACGGGTACCGGTACGTAGAACTGTAGAATACCGTACCTATTAATAAATTTGGTATAAAATATAAGTACCGGACCGGTTCGTACCGGTACCTGCTGACCTGTAGCCCTATCGGCAGATCTGTAGGCCTACTCGTAATAATTTGGCCGTTCAGCCGCTAGACCGCTTGCTAGGGTGCCACAGTGCTAGGTAGGCAGGACTGGCAGGTAACAGTTCAGTTCTAACACAACAAAATAGTAGGCGTAATGTAAAATAGATGGAAGTTATCTTATTGCCTATAGGAATGAGTAAAAATAGTACAGTAGTAGGCAAGACAAGACAAGGCAGTGCAACAGTGGTCGGCCTACCTACTTAACCTGTAATGGCAGAATGGAGCATGTTACAGTGTTACAAAAGAATAAACAAAAAAAATAACAATCCAGGCACCAGACCAGGCCTATCTGCCTACAGATATAAAAAATAAAAATAAGAATTGTTTTTCTGCTTTGGCTGCTTCGTGTGAGAGATTACTGTGATTTTATTACCTAGGGATATTTAAACTGAATTGCAGAATTGCACGATACCGGCAGACCGTTACATTTTATTACGGCTAGGCCTATTTAAACTGAATTGCAGTATTGCACAATACCGGCAGACCGTTACATGCTCTGCGTCCGTCAGTCCGTATGTGTAAAACTTTGTAACGGGAAAGTCAGACTAGGCCTGTACGGTACCCCTATCAGCCTATTGAAAAGTTTTAGGCCTACCTGCCTGCCTGTACGCCTTATGTTTGGCGCAGCATTTCTACTTGCGGCGGGAGCTGGTGCAGATATGTGCTACGCCGGACAAGGTGCCAAAAGGTCCGCTCAGCACAAGCTTTGCATCTACCCGGCAAAGGATTTTATTCACTTAAAATAACACAGCGTTTGGCGCAGAAAATAAAACCTTTCAACAGGGGAAAACTAGTACAGTAGGCAGTAGGTATGGCCTATATCCGTACATCGGCATGTTTTTGCTTTTGCTTACTGTGGTTTCCGGTAGATCAGTAATTGCTTTGCTTAGTACTGTACTAGCCTACCAGTTCTACGTCTACACAGACAGAAACACAAGCATTGACCTTTTCACTCAAAAACATATGGCTGTATGTATAATGCAGTAATGTAAGCCTACCAGTACTGCAGTAGGTATCAGAACAGTCCAGCACGCAAGCAGGTTTATCTGAATCTGCAAGTGCAAACCACCTTGGCTAACATTAAACTTACCTTAGAAGTGTTAAAATTAAAACAGAGCCAAAAATACGGGGAAAGAATACGCAAATAATTATGTATAATTTGCCAAATATTTGCGAGATAACAAATTCAATAATGAATGAAGTATGGCAACTGAATATTAAATTATATAGCTGAAGGCTGAAGCTATATCCAATTACAGCCAGCAAGCCAATCACAACCCGCCAACAAAATTGCCAGAGGAATATCACTGTATCCTACAGTTAGAAATACTCAATGTAACGACCAATGAATAGGCTTCGTGATGCACCCAAGGGAATTATTACCATATATGGTATTATTGGATTGGAAGGTAGGCCGTAATAAAAGCCTTAGAGAAACAACTGCCTCACTGCATAGCAGCACATTTACAAACCAATATCAATTACTAATTATCACATGTACACCGTAACCATACCCACGCTGAATTAACAACTGTCTCCACATCAATATGGTTTACAATTTTCTATATAAACGGAACGCTGTATCATATTAAATCATCACTTTACCCATTTCTCTCTACTTATTTGCTCTATTCTAGTCGATATTATGCCACTACCGGTCCAAGCTATTTGCACTGTAAATCATGTACATGATATTATAATCGTTGGGTCTTCACACCCAGACCACCTCTTTCGGTACCTTGGCCACAACAACCGCGGCCACAATCGTAACTTTGGTATCTGTCCCACAGTTGCCAAAGTTACCTTTCAGCTGCGGTCAGGGAGAATATTTGACACCCATAACGCACAGGAGGTAATGGCCAATTGGGACAATAAACCTTGTTTCATTGTTCTTCTATTTGGAAGCAACGATCTGTGTGTGAGAGACACAGATTACGTTGTCTCCAAATTAAAGACAATGATTCAGGAATATTCTTCCAATGGTGCTTCCTGTGTGTTATGGACACAAATGTTCCCCCGGTTAATGCGCCCTAAAGGTGTGTCTGTGGACCCCGATTATGATTCACGTCGTGTCGCCACAAATATGCGGATGGCGGCGTGGTTCAACCACGCCCAGAACGGCGTTCTAATTAAAATGCAAGGTGCATTACGCCATCGGGTGCAGGGAGGAACCTTGCTGCACTCCGATGGTATACACCTGAGTGACCTTGGCCATGCCAAACTCTATAGCATTATCCGCCATGCTCTACTTGCTGTGGTGTAGCGCCCACAGTAAGTCCTAATTTATGAGTGGCTCTTTTAATTAAGGGTCCCACAATCACATAATGTAAATAACAGAAATCAGTGCGTCGGAGTGCGGATGTTGGGGGTGGCGGTGGGGTGGGGTTGGATGGGGTGGGGTGGAAGTGGGAGTGGGGTGGAGTGGGGTGGAAGTTACTTGACTTGATGTGCAACTTACTTGACTTGATGTGCAACTTACTTGACTTGATGTGCAACTTACTTGACTTGATGTGCAACTTACTAGACTTGATGTGCAACTTACTCGAATTGATGTGCAACTTACTCGACTTGATGTGCAACTTACTCGACTTGTTGTGCAACTTACTGGACTTGATGTGCAACTTACTAGACTTGTTGTTCAACTTACTCGACTTGATGTGCAACTTACTCGACTTGATGTGCAACTTACTCGATTTGATGTGCAACTTACTCGACTTGATGTGCAACTTACTTGACTTGATGTGCAACTTACTTGACTTGATGTGCAACTTACTTGATATGATGTGCAACTTACTTGACTTGATTTACTTGACTGGATGTGCAACTTACTTGACTTGATGTGTAACTTACTTGACTTGATGTGCAACTTACTTGACTTGATGTGCAACTTACTTGACTTGATGTGCAACTTACTTGAGTTGATGTGCAACTTACTTGACTTGATGTGAAACTTACTTGAGTTGATGTGCAACTTACTTGACTTGATGTGCAACTTACTTGACTTGATGTGCAGCTTACTTGACTTGATGTGCAACTTACTTGACTTGATGTGCAACTTACTTGACTTGATGTGCAACTTACTTGACTTGATGTGTAAGTTACTTGACTTGATGTGCAACTTACTTGACTTGATGTGCAACTTACTTGACTTGATGTGCAACTTACTTGACTTGATGTGCAACTTACTCGACTTGATGTGCAACTTACTCGACTTGATGTGCAACTTACTTGATTTGATGTGCAACTTACTCGACTTGATGTGCAACTTACTCGACTTGATGTGCAACTTACTCGACTTGATGTGCAACTTACTCGACTTGGTGTGCAACTTACTCGATGTGATGTGCAACTTACTCGACTTGATGTGCAACTTACTGGACTTGATGTGTGCAACTTACTTACTTGACCTGATGTGCAACTTACTTGACTTGATTTACTTGACTGGATGTGCAACTTACTTACTTGAGTTGATGTGCAACTTACTTGACTTAATGTGCAACTTACTTGACTTGATATGCAACTTACTTGACTTGATGTGCAACTTACTTGACTTGATGTGCAACTTACTTGACTTGATTTACTTGATTGGATGTGCAACTTACTTGACTTGATGTGCAACTTACTTGACTTGATGTGCAACTTACTTGACTTGATGTGCAACTTATTTGACTTGATGTGCAACTTACTTGACAAGTTGGCGAGTTGGTCCGTTCAGGGTCTGGAGTCGGTGAGTCTGTTCCTTCGGTGTCTGGAGACGGTGAGTCGGTCGCTTCAGTGTCTGGAGTCGGTGAGTCAGTCCCTTCAGTGTCTGGAGCCGCTGACTCGGTCCCTTCAGTGTCTGGAGTCGTTGAGTCGGTCCCTTCAGTGTCTGGAGTCGGGGAGTCGGTTCCTTCAGTGACTGGAGTTGGTGACTCGGCTCCTCAAGTGTCTAGGGTCGGTGAGTCGGTCCCTTCAGTGTCTGGAGCCGCTGACTCGGTCCCTTCGTGTCTGGTGTCGTTGAGTCGGTCCCTTCAGTGTCTGTAGTCGGGGAGTCGGTTCCTTCAGTGCCTGGGGTTGGTGAGTCGGCTTCTTAAGTGTCTAGGGTTGGTGAGTCAGTCCCTTCAGTTTCTGGAGTCGGTGAGTCGGTCCCTTCCGTGTCTGGAGCCGTTGACTCGGTCCCTTCAGTGTCTGGAGTCGTTGAGTCGGTCCCTACAGTGTCTGGAGTCGGGGAGTCGGTTCCTTCAGTGACTGGGGTTGGTGAGTCGGCTCCTAAAGTGTGTGATGTTGGCGAGTCGGTCTGTTCAGGGTCTGGAGTCGGTGAGTTTGTTCCTTCGGTGTCTGGAGACGGTGAGTCGGTCCCTTCAATGTCTGGAGTCGGTGGGTCAGTACCTTCAGTGTCTGGAGCCGCTGACTCGGTCCCTTCAGTGTCTGGAGTCGTTGAGTCGGTCCCTTCAGTGTCTGGAGTCGGGGAGTCGGTTCCTTCAGTGACTGGGGTTGGTGAGTCGGCTCCTAAAGTGTCTGTTGTTGGCGATTCGGTCCGTTCAGGGTCTGGAGTCGGTGAGTTTGTTCCTTCGGTGTCTGGAGACGGTGAGTCGGTCCCTTCAGTGTCTGGAGTCGGTGGGTCAGTACCTTCAGTGTCTGGAGCCGCTGACTCGGTCCCTTCAGTGTCTGGAGTCGTTGAGTCGGTCCCTTCAGTGTCTGGAGCCGCTGACTCGGTCCCTTCGTGTCTGGAGTCGTTGAGTCGGTCCCTTCAGTGTCTGTAGTCGGGGAGTCGGTTCCTTCAGTGACTGGGGTTGGTGAGTCGGCTCCTTAAGTGTCTAGGGTTGGTGAGTCAGTCCCTTCAGTTTCTGGAGTCGGTGAGTGAGTCCCTTCCGTGTCTGGAGCCGCTGACTCGGTCCCTTCAGTGTCTGGAGTCGTTGAGTCGGTCCCTACAGTGTCAGGAGTCGGTTCCTTCAGTGACTGGGGTTGGTGAGTCGGCTCCTAAAGTGTCTGTTGTTGGCGAGTCGGTCCGTTCAGGGTCTGGAGTCGGTGAGTTTGTTCCTTCGGTGTCTGGAGACGGTGAGTCGGTCCCTTCAGTGTCTGGAGTCGGTGGGTCAGTACCTTCAGTGTCTGGAGCCGCTGACTCGGTCCCTTCAGTGTCTGGAGTCGTTGAGTCGGTCCCTTCAGTGTCTGGAGTCGGGGAGTCGGTTCCTTCAGTGACTGGGGTTGGTGAGTGGGCTCCTCAAGTGTCTGTGGTTGGCGAGTCGGTCCCTTCAGTGTCTGGAGTCGGGGAGTCGGTTCCTTCAGTGACTGGTGTTGGTGAGTTGGCTCCAAGTGTCTAGGGTCGGTGAGTCGGTCCCTTCAGTGTCTGGAGCCGATGACTCGGTCCCTTCAGTGTCTGGAGTCGTTGAGTCGGTCCCTTCAGTGTCTGGAGTCGGGGAGTCGGTTCCTTCAGTGACTGGGGTTGGTGAGTCGGCTCCTCAAGTGTCTGTGGTTGGCGAGTCGGTCCATTCAGGGTCTGGAATCGGTGAGACTGTTCCTTCGGTGTCTGGAGACGGTGAGTCGGTCCCATCAGTGTCTGGAGTCGGTGAGTCAGTACCTTCAGTGTCTGGAGCCGCTGACTCGGTCCCTTCAGTGTCTGGAGTCGATGAGTGGGTCCATTCAGTGTCTGGAGTCGGGGAGTCGGTCCCTTCAGTGTCTGGAGTCGGTGAGTCAGTACCTTCAGTGTCTGGAGCCGCTGACTCAGTCCCTTCAGTGTCTGGAGTCGGTGAGTCGGTCCATTCAGTGTCTGGAGTCGGGGAGTCGGTTCCTTCAGTGACTGGAGTTGGTGAGTCGGCTCCTCAAGTGTCTAGGGTCGGTAAGTCGGTTCCTTCAGTGTCTGGAGCCGGTGACTCGGTCCCTTCAGTGTCTGGAGTCGGTCCCTTCAGTGTCTGGAGTCGGTGAGTCGGTTCCTTCAGTGGCTGGGGTTGGTGAGTCGGCTCCTCAAGTTTCTGGGGTTGGTGAGTCGGTCCCTTCAGTGTCTGGAGCCGGTGACTCGGTCCCTTCAGTGTCTGGAGCCGGTGACTCGATCCCTTCAGTGTCTGGAGTCGGTGAGTCGGTCCCTTCAATGTCTGAGTCGGTGAGTCGGTTCATTCGGTGCCTGATTTTAGGATTAATCAAATATTGATAGAGATATGATTAGATTTCATTAAAATAAATATCTTAAATCTTTAAATGTAAAATAACAAACACCCACAATGTTTAGAAGCTTTTTTTGGCACTAAATAAGTACCCATTATACAGGTTGGGACCAAGAAAGTACCCTTTATACAGGACTAATAGTCCGTATAGTTAGACACTCATTGCTGAGTGTGATTGTACAAACTCAATGATGAGTTTATTGTACATTTTTATACTCCAAGGAGTTTTATCTGTAATATAGCTCTAAGTTATATAGGGTGTTATCCGATATATTTTTTATAACAAAACATATAATTATTTAAAATTCATACTCTTATCATACCTTAAGCAATAAATGAATAAATAATTTATTTTTGTGTGTAGTTGTATGTGGGGCTGATCAAGTCAGTGTAAGTAACTGTATGTTATATGCAGTGTGTGTTTTATTCATTCTGCATTATATTCTCAGTATATGTTCTACTCTATAAGGAAACTAACTAATTGTTGTACTATATTCAGTGTGCACTGAATAAATATGGCCTCCATCCGCCCCTATAGCCATACCAATCTCCACCTTTATTATAGTATGATATTCAGTGTGCACTGAAAAAATATGGCCTCCATCCGCCCCTTTAGCCATACCAATCTCCACCTTTATTATTCAGTGTCTGGAGACGGTGACTCGGTCCCTTCAGTGTCTGGAGTCGGTGAGTCGGTCCCTTCAGTGTCTGGAGTCGGTTCCTTCAGTAGCTCGGGTTGGTGAGTCGGCTTCTCAAGTTTCTGGGGTTGGTGAGTCGGTCCCTTCAGTTTCTGGAGTCGGTGACTCAGTCCCTTCAGGGTCTGGAGCCGCTGACTCGGTCCCTTCAGTGTCTGGAGTCGTTGAGTCGGTCCCTTCAGTGTCTGGAGTCGGGGAGTCGGTTCCTTCAATGACTGGGGTTGGTGAGTCGGCTCCTCAAGTGTCTGTGGTTGGCGAGTCGGTCCGTTCAGGGTCTGGAGTCGGTGAGTCTGTTCCTTCGGTGTCTGGAGACGGTGAGTCGGTCCCTTCAGTGGCTGGAGTCGGTGAGTCAGTTCCTTCAGTGTCTGGAGCCGCTGACTCGGTCCCTTCAGTGTCTGGAGTCGTTGAGTCGGTCCCTTCAGTGTCTGGAGTCGGGGAGTCGGTTCCTTCAGTGACTGGGGTTGGTGAGTCGGCTCCTCAAGTGTCTGTGGTTGGCGAGTCGGTCCGTTCAGGGTCTGGAGTCGGTGAGTATGTTCCTTCGGTGTCTGGAGACGGTGAGTCGGTCGCTTCAGTGTCTGGAGTCGGTGAGTCAGTCCCTTCAGTGTCTGGTGCCGCTAACTCGGTCCCTTCAGTGTCTGGAGTCGGGGAGTCGGTCCCTTCAGTGTCTGGTGTCGGGGAGTCGGTTCCTTCAGTGACTGGTGTTGGTGAGTCGGCTCTTCAAGTGTCTAGGGTCGGTGAGTGGGTCCCTTCAGTGTCTGGAGCCGCTGACTCGGTCCCTTCAGTGTCTGGAGTCGTTGAGTCGGTCCCTTCAGTGTCTGGAGTCGGGGAGTCGGTTCCTTAAGTGACTGGGGTTGTTGAGTCGGTTCCTTAAGTGTCTAGGGTCGGTGAGTCGGTCCCTTCAGTGTCTGGAGCCGGTGACTCGGTCCCTTCAGTGTCTGGAGTCTGTGAGTCGGTCCCTTCAGTGTCTGGAGTCGGTTCCTTCAGTAGCTGGGGTTGGTGAGTCGGCTTCTCAAGTTTCTGGGGTTGGTGAGTCGGTCCCTTCAGTTTCTGGAATCGGTGAGTCAGTCCCTTCAGTGTTTGGAGTCGGGGAGTCGGTTCCTTCAGTGACTGGAGTTGGTGAGTCGGCTCCTCAAGTGTCTAGGGTCGGTGAGTCGGTCCCTTCAGTGTCTGGAGCCGCTGACTCGGTCCCTTCAGTGTCTGGAGTCGGTCCATTCAGTGTCTGGAGTCGGGGAGTCGGTCCCTTCAGTGTTTGGAGTCGGTGAGTCAGTACCTTCAGTGTCTGGAGCCGCTGACTCGGTCCCTTCAGTGTCTGGAATCGGTGAGTCGGTCCATTCAGTGTCTGGAGTCGGGGAGTCGGTTCCTTCAGTGACTGGAGTTGGTGAGTCGGCTCCTCAAGTGTCTAGGGTCGGTGAGTGGGTCCCTTCAGTGTCTGGAGCCGCAGACTCGGTCCCTTCAGTGTCTGGAGTCGTTGAGTCGGTCCCTTCAGTGTCTGGAGTCGGTTCCTTAAGTGACTGGGGTTGGTGAGTCGGCTCCTTAAGTGTCTAGGGTCGGTGAGTCGGTCCCTTTAGTGTCTGGAGCCGGTCACTCGGTCCCTTCAGTGTCTGGAGTCGGTGAGTCGGTCCCTTCAGTGTCTAGAGTCGGTTCCTTCAGTAGCTCGGGTTGGTGAGTCGGCTTCTCAAGTTTCTGGGGTTGGTGAGTCGGTCCCTTCAGTTTCTGGAGTCGTTGAGTCAGTTCCTTCAGTGTCTGGAGTCGGTTCCTTCAGTGACTGGAGTTGGTGAGTCGGCTCCTCAAGTGTCTAGGGTCGATGAGTCGGTCCCTTCAGTGTCTGGAGCCGCTGACTCGGTCCCTTCAGTGTCTGGAGTCGTTGAGTCGGTCCCTTCAGTGTCTGGAGTCGGGGAGCCGGTTCCTTCAGTGACTGGGGTTGGTGAGTCGTCTCCGTAAGTGTCTAGGGTCGGAGAGTCGGTCCCTTCAGTGTCTGGAGCCGGTGACTCGGTCCCTTCAGTGTCTGGAGTCGGTGAATCGGTCCCTTCAGTGTCTGGAGTCGGTTAGTCGGTTCCTTCAGTAGCTGGGGTTGGTGAGTCGGCTTCTCAAGTTTCTGGGGTTGGAGAGTCGGTCCCTTCAGTGTCTGGAGCCGGTGACTCGGTCCCTTCAGTGTCTGGAGTCGGTGAGTCGGTCCCTTCAGTGTCTGGAGTCGGTGAGTCCGTTCCTTCAGTAGCTGGGGTTGGTGAGTCGGCTTCTCAAGTTTCTGGGGTTGGTGAGTCGGTCCCTTTAGTTTCTGGAGGCGGTTAGTCAGTCCCTTCATTGTCTGGAGCCGCTGACTCGGTCCCTTCAGTGTCTGGAGTCGTTGAGTCGGTCCTTTCAGTGTCTGGAGTCGGGGAGTCGGTTCCTTCAGTGACTGGGGTTGGTGAGTCGGCTCCTCAAGTGTCTGTGGTTGGCGAGTCGGTCCGTTCAGGGTCTGGAGTCGGTGAGTCTGTTCCTTCCGTGTCTGGAGACGGTGAGTCGGTCCCTTCAGTGTCTGGAGTCGGTGAGTCAGTACCTTCAGTGTCTGGAGCAGCTGACTCGGTCCCTTCAGTGTCTGGAGTCGGTGAGTCGGTCCATTCAGTGTCTGGAGTCGGGGAGTCGGTCCCTTCAGTGTCTGGAGTCGGTGAGTCAGTACCTTCAGTGTCTGGAGCCGCTGACTCGGTCCCTTCAGTGTCTGGAGTCGGTGAGTCGGTCCATTCAGTGTCTGGAGTCGGGGAGTCGGTTCCTTCAGTGACTGGAGTTGGTGAGTCGGCTCCTCAAGTGTCTAGGGTCGGTGAGTGGGTCCCTTCAGTGTCTGGAGCCGCAGTCTCGGTCCCTTCAGTGTCTGGAGTCGTTGAGTCGGTCCCTTCAGTGTCTGGAGTCGGGGAGACGGTTCCTTAAGTGACTGGGGTTGGTGAGTCGGCTCCTTAAGTGTCTAGGGTCGGTGAGTCGGTCCCTTTAGTGTCTGGAGCCGGTGACTCGGTCCCTTCAGTGTCTGGAGTCGGTGAGTCGGTCCCTTCAGTGTCTGGAGTCGGTTCCTTCAGTAGCTCGGGTTGGTGAGTCGGCTTCTCAAGTTTCTGGGGTTGGTGAGTCGGTCCCTTCAGTTTCTGGAGTCGGTGACTCAGTCCCTTCAGTGTCTGGAGCCGCTGACTCGGTCCCTTCAGTGTCTGGAGTCGTTGAGTCGGTCCCTTCAGTGTCTGGAGTCGGGGAGTCGGTTCCTTCAATGACTGGGGTTGGTGAGTCGGCTCCTCAAGTGTCTGTGGTTGGCGAGTTGGTCCGTTCAGGGTCTGGAGTCGGTGAGTCTGTTCCTTCGGTGTCTGGAGACGGTGAGTCGGTCCCTTCAGTGGCTGGAGTCGGTGAGTCAGTTCCTTCAGTGTCTGGAGCCGCTGACTCGGTCCCTTCAGTGTCTGGAGTCGTTGAGTCGGTCCCTTCAGTGTCTGGAGTCGGGGAGTCGGTTCCTTCAGTGACTGGGGTTGGTGAGTCGGCTCCTCAAGTGTCTGTGGTTGGCGAGTCGGTCCGTTCAGGGTCTGGAGTCGGTGAGTATGTTCCTTCGGTGTCTGGAGACGGTGAGTCGGTCGCTTCAGTGTCTGGAGTCGGTGAGTCAGTCCCTTCAGTGTCTGGAGCCGCTAACTCGGTCCCTTCAGTGTCTGGAGTCGGGGAGTCGGTCCCTTCAGTGTCTGGTGTCGGGGAGTCGGTTCCTTCAGTGACTGGAGTTGGTGAGTCGGCTCTTCAAGTGTCTAGGGTCGGTGAGTGGGTCCCTTCAGTGTCTGGAGCCGCTGACTCGGTCCCTTCAGTGTCTGGAGTCGTTGAGTCGGTCCCTTCAGTGTCTGGAGTCGGGGAGTCGGTTCCTTAAGTGACTGGGGTTGTTGAGTCGGTTCCTTAAGTGTCTAGGGTCGGTGAGTCGGTCCCTTCAGTGTCTGGAGCCGGTGACTCGGTCCCTTCAGTGTCTGGAGTCGGTGAGTCGGTCCCTTCAGTGTCTGGAGTCGGTTCCTTCAGTAGCTGGGGTGGGTGAGTCGGCTTCTCAAGTTTCTGGGGTTGGTGAGTCGGTCCCTTCAGTTTCTGGAATCGGTGAGTCAGTCCCTTCAGTGTCTGGAGTCGGGGAGTCGGTTCCTTCAGTGACTGGAGTTGGTGAGTCGGCTCCTCAAGTGTCTAGGGTCGGTGAGTCGGTCCCTTCAGTGTCTGGAGCCGCTGACTCGGTCCCTTCAGTGTCTGGAGTCGGTCCATTCAGTGTCTGGAGTCGGTCCCTTCAGTGTTTGGAGTCGGTGAGTCAGTACCTTCAGTGTCTGGAGCCGCTGACTCGGTCCCTTCAGTGTCTGGAGTCGGTGAGTCGGCTCCTCAAGTGTCTAGGGTCGGTGAGTGGGTCCCTTCAGTGTCTGGAGCCGCAGACTCGGTCCCTTCAGTGTCTGGAGTCGTTGAGTCGGTCCCTTCAGTGTCTGGAGTCGGTTCCTTAAGTGACTGGGGTTGGTGAGTCGGCTCCTTAAGTGTCTAGGGTCGGTGAGTCGGTCCCTTTAGTGTCTGGAGCCGGTCACTCGGTCCCTTCAGTGTCTGGAGTCGGTGAGTCGGTCCCTTCAGTGTCTAGAGTCGGTTCCTTCAGTAGCTCGGGTTGGTGAGTCGGCTTCTCAAGTTTCTGGGGTTGGTGAGTCGGTCCCTTCAGTTTCTGGAGTCGGTGAGTCAGTTCCTTCAGTGTCTGGAGTCGGTTCCTTCAGTGACTGGAGTTGGTGAGTCGGCTCCTCAAGTGTCTAGGGTCGATGAGTCGGTCCCTTCAGTGTCTGGAGCCGCTGACTCGGTCCCTTCAGTGTCTGGAGTCGTTGAGTCGGTCCCTTCAGTGTCTGGAGTCGGGGAGCCGGTTCCTTCAGTGACTGGGGTTGGTGAGTCGTCTCCGTAAGTGTCTAGGGTCGGAGAGTCGGTCCCTTCAGTGTCTGGAGCCGGTGACTCGGTCCCTTCAGTGTCTGGAGTCGGTGAATCGGTCCCTTCAGTGTCTGGAGTCGGTTAGTCGGTTCCTTCAGTAGCTGGGGTTGGTGAGTCGGCTTCTCAAGTTTCTGGGGTTGGAGAGTCGGTCCCTTCAGTGTCTGGAGCCGGTGACTCGGTCCCTTCAGTGTCTGGAGTCGGTGAGTCGGTCCCTTCAGTGTCTGGAGTCGGTGAGTCCGTTCCTTCAGTAGCTGGGGTTGGTGAGTCGGCTTCTCAAGTTTCTGGGGTTGGTGAGTCGGTCCCTTTAGTTTCTGGAGGCGGTTAGTCAGTCCCTTCATTGTCTGGAGCCGCTGACTCGGTCCCTTCAGTGTCTGGAGTCGTTGAGTCGGTCCTTTCAGTGTCTGGAGTCGGGGAGTCGGTTCCTTCAGTGACTGGGGTTGGTGAGTCGGCTCCTCAAGTGTCTGTGGTTGGCGAGTCGGTCCGTTCAGGGTCTGGAGTCGGTGAGTCTGTTCCTTCCGTGTCTGGAGACGGTGAGTCGGTCCCTTCAGTGTCTGGAGTCGGTGAGTCAGTACCTTCAGTGTCTGGAGCAGCTGACTCGGTCCCTTCAGTGTCTGGAGTCGGTGAGTCGGTCCATTCAGTGTCTGGAGTCGGGGAGTCGGTCCCTTCAGTGTCTGGAGTCGGTGAGTCAGTACCTTCAGTGTCTGGAGCCGCTGACTCGGTCCCTTCAGTGTCTGGAGTCGGTGAGTCGGTCCATTCAGTGTCTGGAGTCGGGGAGTCGGTTCCTTCAGTGACTGGAGTTGGTGAGTCGGCTCCTCAAGTGTCTAGGGTCGGTGAGTGGGTCCCTTCAGTGTCTGGAGCCGCAGTCTCGGTCCCTTCAGTGTCTGGAGTCGTTGAGTCGGTCCCTTCAGTGTCTGGAGTCGGGGAGACGGTTCCTTAAGTGACTGGGGTTGGTGAGTCGGCTCCTTAAGTGTCTAGGGTCGGTGAGTCGGTCCCTTTAGTGTCTGGAGCCGGTGACTCGGTCCCTTCAGTGTCTGGAGTCGGTGAGTCGGTCCCTTCAGTGTCTGGAGTCGGTTCCTTCAGTAGCTCGGGTTGGTGAGTCGGCTTCTCAAGTTTCTGGGGTTGGTGAGTCGGTCCCTTCAGTTTCTGGAGTCGGTGACTCAGTCCCTTCAGTGTCTGGAGCCGCTGACTCGGTCCCTTCAGTGTCTGGAGTCGTTGAGTCGGTCCCTTCAGTGTCTGGAGTCGGGGAGTCGGTTCCTTCAATGACTGGGGTTGGTGAGTCGGCTCCTCAAGTGTCTGTGGTTGGCGAGTCGGTCCGTTCAGGGTCTGGAGTCGGTGAGTCTGTTCCTTCGGTGTCTGGAGACGGTGAGTCGGTCCCTTCAGTGGCTGGAGTCGGTGAGTCAGTTCCTTCAGTGTCTGGAGCCGCTGACTCGGTCCCTTCAGTGTCTGGAGTCGTTGAGTCGGTCCCTTCAGTGTCTGGAGTCGGGGAGTCGGTTCCTTCAGTGACTGGGGTTGGTGAGTCGGCTCCTCAAGTGTCTGTGGTTGGCGAGTCGGTCCGTTCAGGGTCTGGAGTCGGTGAGTATGTTCCTTCGGTGTCTGGAGACGGTGAGTCGGTCGCTTCAGTGTCTGGAGTCGGTGAGTCAGTCCCTTCAGTGTCTGGAGCCGCTAACTCGGTCCCTTCAGTGTCTGGAGTCGGGGAGTCGGTCCCTTCAGTGTCTGGTGTCGGGGAGTCGGTTCCTTCAGTGACTGGAGTTGGTGAGTCGGCTCTTCAAGTGTCTAGGGTCGGTGAGTGGGTCCCTTCAGTGTCTGGAGCCGCTGACTCGGTCCCTTCAGTGTCTGGAGTCGTTGAGTCGGTCCCTTCAGTGTCTGGAGTCGGGGAGTCGGTTCCTTAAGTGACTGGGGTTGTTGAGTCGGTTCCTTAAGTGTCTAGGGTCGGTGAGTCGGTCCCTTCAGTGTCTGGAGCCGGTGACTCGGTCCCTTCAGTGTCTGGAGTCGGTGAGTCGGTCCCTTCAGTGTCTGGAGTCGGTTCCTTCAGTAGCTGGGGTGGGTGAGTCGGCTTCTCAAGTTTCTGGGGTTGGTGAGTCGGTCCCTTCAGTTTCTGGAATCGGTGAGTCAGTCCCTTCAGTGTCTGGAGTCGGGGAGTCGGTTCCTTCAGTGACTGGAGTTGGTGAGTCGGCTCCTCAAGTGTCTAGGGTCGGTGAGTCGGTCCCTTCAGTGTCTGGAGCCGCTGACTCGGTCCCTTCAGTGTCTGGAGTCGGTCCATTCAGTGTCTGGAGTCGGGGAGTCGGTCCCTTCAGTGTTTGGAGTCGGTGAGTCAGTACCTTCAGTGTCTGGAGCCGCTGACTCGGTCCCTTCAGTGTCTGGAGTCGGTGAGTCGGTCCATTCAGTGTCTGGAGTCGGGGAGTTGGTTCCTTCAGTGACTGGAGTTGGTGAGTCGGCTCCTCAAGTGTCTGAAGTCGGTGAGTCAGTACCTTCAGTGTCTGGAGCAGCTGACTCGGTCCCTTCAGTGTCTGGAGTCGGTCCATTCAGTGTCTGGAGTCGGGGAGTCGGTCCCTTCAGTGTCTGGAGTCGGTGAGTCAGTACCTTCAGTGTCTGGAGCCGCTGACTCGGTCCCTTCAGTGTCTGGAATCGGTGAGTCGGTCCATTCAGTGTCTGGAGTCGGGGAGTCGGTTCCTTCAGTGACTGGAGTTGGTGAGTCGGCTCCTCAAGTGTCTAGGGTCGGTGAGTGGGTCCCTTCAGTGTCTGGAGCCGCAGACTCGGTCCCTTCAGTGTCTGGAGTCGTTGAGTCGGTCCCTTCAGTGTCTGGAGTCGGTTCCTTAAGTGACTGGGGTTGGTGAGTCGGCTCCTTAAGTGTCTAGGGTCGGTGAGTCGGTCCCTTTAGTGTCTGGAGCCGGTCACTCGGTCCCTTCAGTGTCTGGAGTCGGTGAGTCGGTCCCTTCAGTGTCTAGAGTCGGTTCCTTCAGTAGCTCGGGTTGGTGAGTCGGCTTCTCAAGTTTCTGGGGTTGGTGAGTCGGTCCCTTCAGTTTCTGGAGTCGGTGAGTCAGTTCCTTCAGTGTCTGGAGTCGGTTCCTTCAGTGACTGGAGTTGGTGAGTCGGCTCCTCAAGTGTCTAGGGTCGGTGAGTCGGTCCCTTCAGTGTCTGGAGCCGCTGACTCGGTCCCTTCAGTGTCTGGAGTCGTTGAGTCGGTCCCTTCAGTGTCTGGAGTCGGGGAGCCGGTTCCTTCAGTGACTGGGGTTGGTGAGTCGTCTCCGTAAGTGTCTAGGGTCGGAGAGTCGGTCCCTTCAGTGTCTGGAGCCGGTGACTCGGTCCCTTCAGTGTCTGGAGTCGGTGAATCGGTCCCTTCAGTGTCTGGAGTCGGTGAGTCGGTTCCTTCAGTAGCTGGGGTTGGTGAGTCGGCTTCTCAAGTTTCTGGGGTTGGAGAGTCGGTCCCTTCAGTGTCTGGAGCCGGTGACTCGGTCCCTTCAGTGTCTGGAGTCGGTGAGTCGGTCCCTTCAGTGTCTGGAGTCGGTGAGTCGGTTCCTTCAGTAGCTGGGGTTGGTGAGTCGGCTTCTCAAGTTTCTGGGGTTGGTGAGTCGGTCCCTTTAGTTTCTGGAGGCGGTTAGTCAGTCCCTTCATTGTCTGGAGCCGCTGACTCGGTCCCTTCAGTGTCTGGAGTCGTTGAGTCGGTCCTTTCAGTGTCTGGAGTCGGGGAGTCGGTTCCTTCAGTGACTGGGGTTGGTGAGTCGGCTCCTCAAGTGTCTGTGGTTGGCGAGTCGGTCCGTTCAGGGTCTGGAGTCGGTGAGTCTGTTCCTTCCGTGTCTGGAGACGGTGAGTCGGTCCCTTCAGTGTCTGGAGTCGGTGAGTCAGTACCTTCAGTGTCTGGAGCAGCTGACTCGGTCCCTTCAGTGTCTGGAGTCGGTGAGTCGGTCCATTCAGTGTCTGGAGTCGGGGAGTCGGTCCCTTCAGTGTCTGGAGTCGGTGAGTCAGTACCTTCAGTGTCTGGAGCCGCTGACTCGGTCCCTTCAGTGTCTGGAGTCGGTGAGTCGGTCCATTCAGTGTCTGGAGTCGGGGAGTCGGTTCCTTCAGTGACTGGAGTTGGTGAGTCGGCTCCTCAAGTGTCTAGGGTCGGTGAGTGGGTCCCTTCAGTGTCTGGAGCCGCAGTCTCGGTCCCTTCAGTGTCTGGAGTCGTTGAGTCGGTCCCTTCAGTGTCTGGAGTCGGGGAGTCGGTTCCTTAAGTGACTGGGGTTGGTGAGTCGGCTCCTTAAGTGTCTAGGGTCGGTGAGTCGGTCCCTTTAGTGTCTGGAGCCGGTGACTCGGTCCCTTCAGTGTCTGGAGTCGGTGAGTCGGTCCCTTCAGTGTCTGGAGTCGGTTCCTTCAGTAGCTCGGGTTGGTGAGTCGGCTTCTCAAGTTTCTGGGGTTGGTGAGTCGGTCCCTTCAGTTTCTGGAGTCGGTGACTCAGTCCCTTCAGTGTCTGGAGCCGCTGACTCGGTCCCTTCAGTGTCTGGAGTCGTTGAGTCGGTCCCTTCAGTGTCTGGAGTCGGGGAGTCGGTTCCTTCAATGACTGGGGTTGGTGAGTCGGCTCCTCAAGTGTCTGTGGTTGGCGAGTCGGTCCGTTCAGGGTCTGGAGTCGGTGAGTCTGTTCCTTCGGTGTCTGGAGACGGTGAGTCGGTCCCTTCAGTGGCTGGAGTCGGTGAGTCAGTTCCTTCAGTGTCTGGAGCCGCTGACTCGGTCCCTTCAGTGTCTGGAGTCGTTGAGTCGGTCCCTTCAGTGTCTGGAGTCGGGGAGTCGGTTCCTTCAGTGACTGGGGTTGGTGAGTCGGCTCCTCAAGTGTCTGTGGTTGGCGAGTCGGTCCGTTCAGGGTCTGGAGTCGGTGAGTATGTTCCTTCGGTGTCTGGAGACGGTGAGTCGGTCGCTTCAGTGTCTGGAGTCGGTGAGTCAGTCCTTCAGTGTCTGGAGCCGCTAACTCGGTCCCTTCAGTGTCTGGAGTCGGGGAGTCGGTCCCTTCAGTGTCTGGTGTCGGGGAGTCGGTTCCTTCAGTGACTGGAGTTGGTGAGTCGGCTCTTCAAGTGTCTAGGGTCGGTGAGTGGGTCCAATATTTAATTATATAACTGAAGGCTGAAGCTATATCCAATTACAGCCAGCAAGCCAATCACAACCCGCCAACAAAATTGCCAGAGGAATATCACTGTATCCTACAGTTAGAATTACTCAATGTAACGACCAATGAATAGGCTTCGTGATGCACCCAAGGGAATTATTTCCATATATACACTGGTACAGCCGGCTGATTAATACTGTCACCTAATATTAGCTACCAACATACTGGATAGCAGTTGGTTTGTATCTCATATGAACAAGATGAATCATTCAATAAGCCAATGAGAATTCGAAACAGAAAGATGATTGGGCAATATTGCCACCAACTACAACTGGTTCATTCAGTTGAAGGTCAAGTATATACTCTCTGCTCCTCATATTAATTGTAAAATCATCAAGCTTACCTACCGTATGCAGTAACAAACCCATTACCAACAAATATCTATAATTAATTATCACCTTTACTCCGTGACAACATACCGTTAATCTTCAAGAAACAACTACATTGCAGCACATTTACAAACCAATATCAATTACTTATCACACCTATGCCGTTAATAAATGTCTACACCATCAATGTCGTTTAACATTTTCTATATAAAAGGGAACGCTGTATCATATTTATTCAACTCAGTTTATATTATACCTCTACCGGTCCGACCTATTTGTACTGTTAACCACGCACATATTAGGATCGTTGGGTCCTCACACCCGGACAATTTTTTTTGTTTGGGGTTATTTTTTATGATTTGGTTTGTGATTTGGTGTGTGATTTGGTTTGTGATTTTGATGTTTGGTGTGATTTGTTGTGCTTAATAGTATAATTAATTCTGTAATTGCTATTACTGTAATCCTAATACTAATCTTATACCTGGCTCAAATCAATTTGGTGCACAACACTTGACTGCCCGATTTTTTTTGGTTATAGAGCATAGAGTGACTACTAACTGTCTGACCATATGGGTTCACTCAAATGTAAAAGTGATCGTTTATTGTTTTGGTAAGAAAAGCCCGCCTCTGTAACCTGCTCCTTTTCCTCCAAATGCGCAATTTAAAAAAAATTCGCTATTTAAAAAAAACAAACGCAAGTGGTGTGCACCAAATTAATTATTAAGCATACCTAGACCATCATGGACAGAATAAATATAAATTGTCCAAATGCAACAATCAATATTATGGACGGAAGACAAGGTCGTGGGCGACGGTGGGGGGGTCGAGGCCGAGGACGGGGCCGAGGACGAGACCGAGGCCCAAGATTCCAACCATATCATATCGTTCCCGCAACTTGTAAAGATGGTGCCGCAGGAGGCAGAGGAGAAGGACCACGGACGGGCGACGGAGATGCGAAGTCAAACGCACAGCCAGATGCACAGCCGGATGTACCGGTACCTGGAACACAAGAACCGGGCAGGCCACGGACGGGCGACGGAGATGCGAACTCAAAAGCACAGCCGGATGCACAGCCGGATGTACCGGTACCTAATGAGAACTCATAGTGCCTCGCGGGTAGGTGGGACCATGCGCGAACTCGGGTAGGTGGGACCGGTGGGACCAAACGCGAACTCAACTTATACGTAGGTTCCTGTTTAATTCTCATCCTGTGCTGGTTTATGATAATTTATTGTTATTAAATTTTGCGACAAATATTTCTTGTTTCTTTATTTTCTCTCAAAACTTATTTGACTAAAAAGACTAAAGCTTAGTTAAGTGTAAAACTTTTCCAAAATGCCAAAAAAGTAATCTGCCGTTTTGCCATTTTTAATTCTCAAATATCCCGACATATAATTACTCTCTTTAAAGGAAGACATAACATAGCTCATTAAGATAAACAATACATAGCTCATTAACACCATTTGCGAATAAAATAATTTGAAGGGCGTGGAGTATAATTTAAATAATAACCGAAACAATATTACAGATTATCAGAATAAAACAGATTAAACTGTAGTAATGGGTGTGGCGGTCACGACGTAATAATGCACTGACGACGTAGTAATGCAGTTAGACTGACGACGTAGTAATGCACGTTATGCGCGAAGACCCCACGAACGTTTATGCATGATGCACTGGATATATACAATAGAACGATGGGTGTACAATTGCTTCATAAAGAAATCAAAATCAATCCACTTTGAATATGAGGTATATACACTTATTCATAGTAAATGATAGTTAACACGTGTAACTAGAGTATGCAGTTCATAGTGCAAATTTATAAACAAGACCAATGAGGAGATGACAATAGTTAGTTATTTTAACCAAAATAATAAACGAGAAATAACAGCGAAAGAAACAGTTTGATAATACAATTTCTAGGCTGAGGTTTAATATGGTTTAGGCTGAGACTTGAGTCTATAAACTACTAAAGATATAAGCGTTACTAAAGATATACAGAGTTAATTTATAACTTATTTATAAAAAGTTAGCGATGTGCAACTTACTCGACTTGATGTGCAACTTACTGGACTTGATGTGCAACTTACTCGACTTGATGTGCAACTTACTCGACTTGTTGTTCAACTTACTCGACTTGATGTGCAACTTATTGACTTGATGTGCAACTTACTTGACTTGATGTGCAACTTACTTGACTTGATGTGCAACTTACTTGACTTGCTGTGCAACTTACTTGACTTGATGTGCAACTTACTTGAGTTGATGTGCAACTTACTTGACTAGATGTGCAACTTACTTGACTTGATGTTCAACTTACTTGACTTGATGTGCAACTTACTTGACTTGATGTGCAAGTTACTTGACTTGATGTGCAACTTACTTGACTTGATGTGCAAGTTACTTGACTTGATGTGCAACTTACTCGACTTGATGTGCAACTTACTCGACTTGATGTGCAACTTACTCGATTTGATGTGCAACTTACTCGACTTGTTGTTCAACTTACTCGACTTGTTGTTCAACTTACTCGACTTGTTGTTCAACTTACTCGACTTGATGTGCAAATTACTTGACTTGATGTGCAACTTACTTGACATGATTTACTTGAATGGATGTGCAACTTACTTGACTTGATGTGCAACTTACTTGTCTTGATGTGCAACTTACTTGTCTTGATGTGCAACTTACTTGACTTGATGTGCAGCTTACTTGACTTGATGTGCAGCTTACTTGACTGGATGTGCAACTTACTTGACTTGATGTGCAACTTACTTGACTTGATGTGCAAGTTACTTGACTTGATGTGCAACTTACTTGACTTGATGTGCAACTTACTTGACTTGATGTGCAACTTACTTGACTTGATGTGCAATTTACTCGACTTGATGTGCAACTTACTCGACTTGATGTGCAACTTACTCGACTTGATGTGCAACTTACTCGACTTGATGTGCAACTTACTGGACTTGATGTGCAACTTACTAGACTTATTGTTCAACTTACTCGACTTGATGTGCAACTTACTCGACTTGATGTGCAACTTACTCGACTTGATGTGCAACTTACTCGACTTGATGTGCAACTTACTTGACTTGATGTGCAACTTACTTGACTTGATGTGCAACTTACTTGACATGATGTGCAACTTACTTGACTTGATTTACTTGACTGGATGTGCAACTTACTTGACTTGATGTGTAACTTACTTGACTTGATGTGCAACTTACTTGACTTGATGTGCAACTTACTTGACTTGATGTGCAACTTACTTGAGTTGATGTGCAACTTACTTGACTTGATGTGCAACTTACTTGACTTGATGTGCAGCTTACTTGACTTGATGTGCAGCTTACTTGACTAGATGTGCAACTTACTTGACTTGATGTGCAACTTACTTGACTTGATGTGCAACTTACTTGACTTGATGTGTAAGTTACTTGACTTGATGTGCAACTTACTTGACTTGATGCGCAACTTACTTGACTTGATGTGCAACTTACTTGACTTGATGTGCAACTTACTCGACTTGATGTGCAACTTACTCGACTTGATGTGCAACTTACTTGATTTGATGTGCAACTTACTCGACTTGATGTGCAACTTACTCGACTTGATGTGCAACTTACTCGACTTGATGTGCAACTTACTCGACTTGGTGTGCAACTTACTCGATGTGATGTGCAACTTACTCGACTTGATGTGCAACTTACTGGACTTGATGTGTGCAACTTACTTGACCTGATGTGCAACTTACTTACTTGACCTGATGTGCAACTTACTTGACTTGATTTACTTGACTGGATGTGATGATGACTGGACTGGATGATGACTGGACAAGTTGTCGAGTTGGTCCGTTCAGGGTCTGGAGTCGGTGAGTCTGTTCCTTCGGTGTCTGGAGACGGTGAGTCGGTCGCTTCAGTGTCTGGAGTCGGTGAGTCAGTCCCTTCAGTGTCTGGAGCCGCTGACTCGGTCCCTTCAGTGTCTGGAGTCGTTGAGTCGGTCCCTTCAGTGTCTGGAGTCGGGGAGTCGGTTCCTTCAGTGACTGGAGTTGGTGAGTCGCCTCCTCAAGTGTCTAGGGTCGGTGAGTCGGTCCCTTCAGTGTCTGGAGCCGCTGACTCGGTCCCTTCGTGTCTGGAGTCGTTGAGTCGGTCCCTTCAGTGTCTGTAGTCGGGGAGTCGGGTCCTTCAGTGACTGGGGTTGGTGAGTCGGCTCCTTAAGTGTCTAGGGTCGGTGAGTCGGTCCCTTTAGTGTCTGGAGCCGGTGACTCGGTCCCTTCAGTGTCTGGAGTCGGTGAGTCGGTCCTTCAGTGTCTGGAGTCGGTTCCTTCAGTAGCTCGGGTTGGTGAGTCGGCTTCTCAAGTTTCTGGGATTGGTGAGTCGGTCCCTTCAGTTTCTGGAGTCGGTGAGTCAGTCCCTTCAGTGTCTGGAGTCGGTTCCTTCAGTGACTGGAGTTGGTGAGTCGGCTCCTCAAGTGTCTAGGGTCGGTGAGTCGGTCCCTTCAGTGTCTGGAGCCGCTGACTCGGTCCCTTCAGTGTCTGGAGTCGTTGAGTCGGTCCCTTCAGTGTCTGGAGTCGGGGAGCCGGTTCCTTCAGTGACTGGGGTTGGTGAGTCGTCTCCGTAAGTGTCCAGGGTCGGAGAGTCGGTCCCTTCATTGTCTGGAGCCGCTGACTCGGTCCCTTCAGTGTCTGGAGTCGTTGAGTCGGTCCCTTCAGTGTCTGGAGTCGGGGAGTCGGTTCCTTCAGTGACTGGGGTTGGTGAGTCGGCTCCTCAAGTGTCTGTGGTTGGCGAGTCGGTCCGTTCAGGGTCTGGAGTCGGTGAGTCTGTTCCTTCTGTGTCTGGAGACGGTGAGTCGGTCCCTTCAGTGTCTGGAGTCGGTGAGTCAGTACCTTCAGTGTCTGGAGCAGCTGACTCGGTCCCTTCAGTGTCTGGAGTCGGTGAGTCGGTCCATTCAGTGTCTGGAGTCGGGGAGTCGGTCCCTTCAGTGTCTGGAGTCGGTGAGTCAGTACCTTCAGTGTCTGGAGCCGCTGACTCGGTCCCTTCAGTGTCTGGAGTCGGTGAGTCGGTCCGTTCAGTGTCTGGAGTCGGGGAGTCGGTTCCTTCAGTGACTGGAGTTGGTGAGTCGGCTCCTCAAGTGTCTAGGGTCGGTGAGTGGATCCCTTCAGTGTCTGGAGCCGCAGTCTCGGTCCCTTCAGTGTCTGGAGTCGTTGAGTCGGTCCCTTCAGTGTCTGGAGTCGGGGAGTCGGTTCCTTAAGTGACTGGGGTTGGTGAGTCGGCTCCTTAAGTGTCTAGGGTCTGTGAGTCGGTCCCTTTAGTGTCTGGAGCCGGTGACTCGGTCCCTTCAGTGTCTGGAGTCGGTGAGTCGGTCCCTTCAGTGTCTGGAGTCGGTTCCTTCAGTAGCTCGGGTTGGTGAGTCGGCTTCTCAAGTTTCTGGGGTTGGTGAGTCGGTCCCTTCAGTTTCTGGAGTCGGTGAGTCAGTCCCTTCAGTGTCTGGAGTCGGTTCCTTCAGTGACTGGAGTTGGTGAGTCGGCTCCTCAAGTGTCTAGGGTCGGTGAGTCGGTCCCTTCAGTGTCTGGAGCCGCTGACTCGGTCCCTTCAGTGTCTGGAGTCGTTGAGTCGGTCCCTTCAGTGTCTGGAGTCGGGGAGCCGGTTCCTTCAGTGACTGGGGTTGGTGAGTCGTCTCCGTAAGTGTCCAGGGTCGGAGAGTCGGTCCCTTCAGTGTCTGGAGCCGGTGAATCGGTCCCTTCAGTGTCTGGAGTCGGTGAGTCGGTCCCTTCAGTGTCTGGAGTCGGTGAGTCGGTTCCTTCAGTAGCTGGGGTTGGTGAGTCGGCTTCTCAAGTTTCTGGGGTTGGAGAGTCGGTCCCTTCAGTGTCTGGAGCCGGTGACTCGATCCCTTCAGTGTCTGGAGTCGGTGAGTCGGTCCCTTCAGTGTCTGGAGTCGGTGAGTCGGTTCCTTCAGTAGCTGGGGTTGGTGAGTCGGCTTCTCAAGTTTCTGGGGTTGGTGAGTCGGTCCCTTTAGTTTCTGGAGGCGGTTAGTCAGTCCCTTCATTGTCTGGAGCCGCTGACTCGGTCCCTTCAGTGTCTGGAGTCGTTGAGTCGGTCCCTTCAGTGTCTGGAGTCGGGGAGTCGGTTCCTTCAGTGACTGGGGTTGGTGAGTCGGCTCCTCAAGTGTCTGTGGTTGGCGAGTCGGTCCGTTCAGGGTCTGGAGTCGGTGAGTCTGTTCCTTCCGTGTCTGGAGACGGTGAGTCGGTCCCTTCAGTGTCTGGAGTCGGGGAGTCGTCCCTTCAGTGTCTGGAGTCGGTGAGTCGGTACCTTCAGTGTCTGGAGTCGGTGAGTCGGTCCCTTCAGTGTCTGGAGTCGGTGAGTCGGTCCGTTCAGTGTCTGGAGTCGGGGAGTCGGTTCCTTCAGTGACTGGAGTTGGTGAGTCGGCTCCTCAAGTGTCTAGGGTCGGTGAGTCGGTCCCTTCAGTGTCTGGAGCCGCTGACTCGGTCCCTTCAGTGTCTGGAGTCGGTGAGTCGGTCCCTTCAGTGTCTGGAGTCGGGGAGTCGGCTTCCTTAAGTGACTGGGGTTGGTGAGTCGGCTCCCTTAAGTGTCTGAGGGTCGGTTAGTCGGTCCCTTCAGTGTCTGGAGCCGCTGACTCGGTCCCTTCAGTGTCTGGAGTCGTTGAGTCGGTCCCTTCAGTGTCTGGAGTCGGGGAGTCGGTTCCTTCAGTGACTGGAGTTGGTGAGTCGGCTCCTCAAGTGTCTAGGGTCGGTGAGTCGGTCCCTTCAGTGTCTGGAGCCGCTGACTCGGTCCCTTCAGTGTCTGGAGTCGTTGAGTCGGTCCCTTCAGTGTCTGGAGTCGGGGAGTCGGTTCCTTCAGTGCTGGGGTTGGTGAGTCGGCTCTCTCGTAAGTCGTCCCTAGGGTCGGAGAGTCGGTCCCTTCAGTGTCTGGAGCCGCTGACTCGGTCCCTTCAGTGTCTGGAGTCGTTGAGTCGGTCCCTTCAGTGTCTGGAGTCGGGGAGTCGGTTCCTTCAGTGACTGGGGTTGGTGAGTCGGCTCCTCAAGTGTCTGGGGTTGGCGAGTCGGTCCCTTCAGTGTCTGGAGCCGGTGACTCTGTCCCTTCAGTGTCTGGAGTCGGTGAGTCGGTCCCTTCAGTGTCTGGAGTCGGTTCCTTCAGTAGCTCGGGTTGGTGAGTCGGCTTCTCAAGTTTCTGGGGTTGGTGAGTCGGTCCCTTCAGTTTCTGGAGTCGGTGAGTCAGTCCCTTCAGTGTCTGGAGCCGCTGACTCGGTCCCTTCAGTGTCTGGAGTCGGTGAGTCGGCTCCCTTCAGTGTCTAGGAGTCGGGGAGTCGGTCCCTTCAGTGTCTGGAGCCGCTGACTCGGTCCCTTCAGTGTCTGGAGTCGTTGAGTCGGTCCCTTCAGTGTCTGGAGTCGGGGAGCTCGGTTCCTTCAGTGACTGGGGTTGGTGAGTCGTCTCCGTAAGTGTCTAGGGTCGGAGAGTCGGTCCCTTCAGTGT
>JAUCBJ010003255.1:0-27222 GCA_032718475.1 Nemertoderma westbladi
TCTCAATTTAGGGAAAGGAGCAGGTTACCGTTTAACCAAAACTATAAAAACTAAATTAGAACAGGTTACAGTTTTATTTCTATGAGTAATCAACTATTATATGCGTCCAATTTCCCCTGGAGAGAGATTAATAATCTGGCCCTATCTGACGGTGAGTATTGATACTGAAATATTAATTTATCATGTCAACAAATACCCCAGGCAATCATTTTGCGAGATAAATAATAAGCAAGCTGGCTTATTAGTCACTTTTCACTATTGTAGTGCCTGCCTTGCCTATGTCCTATAGATGTAATTACCCGCTGCCAAGTAGTGATGATATGATATTGGACTGGTTCCAACTAGGCAATAGCTGTATGCCAATGAATGAGGGAGGTATATGAGTGACGAGGGCATTTTGATGACTTAGTTACGTTTAGATCAATTAAAAACACATTTCTTAAAGCAAATCACTTGAACTAATTAAAAACTATAAACGTATAATGGAATGGGGTATGGGAAATACAGCTGTATATCTTTTAAGTATAATTATTGATATCTTATAATGTACTATAAAATAATTAATTTCCATTAAAAGACAGGTTTGAAGGCCTAAGAGTTAAAGTTTGCCTGACTTACAGACTTACTATACTAACTGCTGGGGTGTTTGAAAAAGGTGGACTGGACAGGACACAGAAAACATGAACAATGGACAGACCAATCACTGGCGATTGGCGTCACACAGCATGTCCACATTTTTCGGCTTTGTTGTCCCCTTTTTTCAAATTTGAATAAGGTGGACTGGGTTGAGAAAGAACAGGCAATGAATTGACCAATCATATTGATTTACACATTATATCAGCTCTGTCCACGTTTTTCAAGAAATATCAGAAGGTTTTTATGGATTATTATTGTTATTATTATCCCATACTTACTGATATAGACTTTACTTACTGATAGATTGGAGCATCGGGACTTTAAGGTTATAGGGTTACTAATGACAGTTTTAATTTGGGTTTGTGCCTGACCAACTAACCCAACCACAAAAATAAACCAATAAATCCAAGTTAAAGTGCTGTAGGGTACGCTAGACCCACTATTATTATGCTGTAAGTCTATACTATAGGGGGGCAATCAGCGCGGGAGGGGGGGGGGGGGGGTTTAAATACGCCTAGGCTAGGACACCGACAGCATTCTTAATGCAGCTGCTTCCAGGTTCCAGCATGCCCATTATAGACAGACAATTGAAACCTGAAAAAGGTGGACAGTCCAATCACTAATAAATAGCATTGCTTTAATACGTTTCTGATTGATCAGACTATTATTGTTTTATTATTATTATTATTATCAATATTATCAATTATTAGGAGCCCGCTCGACAGCGGGATACTTACTGTAAAAATCTGCTTAGGAGCCCGCTCGACAGCGGGATACTTACTGTAAAAATCTGCAGGATACTTACTGTAAAAATCTCAGGATATATAACACTGACTGACTGATAATTATCTAGGTTCAGGCACTTCCTGTCTGGCGATTTTGATGAAATTGTGCAAGTACATTGCTTTGGTGGTTCATAATCGCGTTACAAAATCTCAGACCGATTCTATGTGTGGTATTCGATATATTTAGTTTTTTGACATTATTTTGTCGCGAAATTAAAAGCAATGGGATGCCTGAGCTGCAGCAGCTAGCTGTGCAGTAGGAACGGTGGAGTGCACGGCTGTCTGAGATACTGTAGAATTCCATCCAGGCGGAATTTATTGACTTTGAATAAACCCCTCCTGCCTGCCTTTGTCTTGTAGGAGCAGCGCTGCTGGCTAAGTCTACACTTCCTTATCAGCTCTCAGGTATAGACAGAAAATAGTTGAGTTGTCAATAAACATAATAAAATATACAACTGCAGTAGGATTATATTATTATTATTCCACGAATCCTTGGGCTGATTATTTTGTATAGGATAATTGTAGAAAGTTCTTAAAAATAATATTCTTATTTTTATTATTACATAGGATTAGCATCATTTTTTAGCTGAAGCATTAATAGTGCAAATTAATTTTAATACCATTACTACATTGGCATAAGATAAGTTTTAACATTTCTTACAAATATTATAAAACTCAATAGTGGTGCGAGCATAAAACTCAAATCACGCAATCAGGGACATACCAATCAGAAACGTATTATCTGATTATGTGAAGCAGTTTGTAGCAATTGGTCTGTCCCCCTTTTTCAAGTTTCGCTTTCTTACTGTAGTTACATAATTGGGAATAAGATGAGTGTTTGAAAAAGGTTGACTGGACACATGCAGACATGCACAAAAAACAATACTAAATGCAATAACTAGAAAGCCAGCAAGCTGGCTGGAAGGAGCCTGGGGGAAGAATCCTAGCCAAGACTATTACAAATGAACTATGTCAGTCAGCTGTAGGCCTAGTAAGTAGGCCTAAACTAAACAATTGTCTAAACTGTAAGGCGTGAGGCTAGTTGACTTTGTGGATCGTCCCACATAATACAAAATTGAACTTTGCTACCACTAACAAAAATATAATATGAAGCAAATAATTTCATTATCAAGCACGTTTACAAGATATAAGATTACCGAATATTTATGAAAAAATGTCCATGATGCACAACCAGGACACCGAGCGAGTGATGACCCTGAACCCACCCTAGAACCACCCTATATTATAAATGCAGACTCCATTTCCATACGAATATTTCAACACCGGCTGCTAAGGCAATCAACCAATGCTGCATTATAGAACAAATCTAACAATAGAAAGGGGTAGCTATAATTACTAAAACTAAAACACAAACAAAGCGCAAATATCCTAGCTGTTCCACATTAGTGTCAGTAGTTCTAGTAAGATAATAATAGTGATAACAGTTTCATTCAATTTTTTGAATAAATACAAATTATATAATATATTATAGAGCAAATGTATAAACAAAAACTCAACTAATATTATGAAAATTGATGGTCTAAACAATATGAAACAAAATAATACATTATCAAAGACAAATTAAATTATAGCATCACAACAACTATATCCAAGAAATTTAACAAAACCGCAAATCAGTCAAAGTGAAAAGGGGGGGGGGGGGACAGTTCCCCTTCAACCCCCCTTTCAATCAGCACCCCCACCCCAAAAGCAAAGCCGCAGCCAGATCCAGATCCATTCAAACTGAATAACCTATATGGAGATAGATATTATGACAACACACCCGGTTCTTTTAAATTTGCGTGATTTGAGTTTTATGCTCGCACCACTATTGAGTTTTACAATATTTGTAAGAAATGTTAAAACTTATCTTATGCCAATGTAGTAATGGTATTAAAATATAATTAAATTAATTTGCACTATTAATGCTTCAGCTAAAAAATGATGCTAATCCTATGTAATAATAAAAATAAGAATATTATTTTTAAGAACTTTCTACATATATCCTATGCAAAATAATCAGCCCAAGGATTCGTGGAATAATAATATAATCATACTGCAGTTGTATATTTTATTATGTTTATTGACAACTCAACTATTTTTCAATCTATTTCTCAACTATTCTTCAAGCCTAACTGCTGTAGGCGTACTGACATAGACATCTTGGCACAAGCTTCTACTTTCTGACTTTAGTAATTCAGACATTACTTGTTGCCTGTCAGCTACTGAGCTAACTTTATTGACATATCCTGATATCGCTGTACTGCTGTATCGCAGTATCGGTTTACTTCAGACATAGCTGCATATGCCTATTTCATTCCGCATTCACAATAAAACAGACACTAATGGCTTCGAATTATTATGGATTCACATATGGTCACACCCAGTTTAGGTGAGTTTCATCTTGAGTTCGAGTTTTGTTCCCTCCTGCCCTGCGCCTGCATCCTGCCAGCCTGTCTGCTAGTCTGCTAGTAGCAACTGAGCAAGTTCTGAAGTTGGCGTACCAAATGGACTGGACAAGCTTTTTATATACAGATATAGGCCTAGCCTACACGCGCAGTTCGCGCTACACAGATACGGTAGTCATTAGGCTAGCAGGCTAGTCATACTCCTGGCTGCCTGGCAGAGGCAGCCGGGACAGCCAGACAGCTGTAGCAGTGTGCAGTGTAGCCCTATCCTACACATTATGATATGAATTTATTTTTATAGGGCCTACTGGCCTATCGAATTTATTGTACCAGTTTACCGGACCGGCGCCTCGTACCGGTGCCCGTGCCGGTAGCTGGGTAGTCCATGTAGTCAGGCTGTCGGGTAGTGCAGTAGTGGTAGTTATTAAAGTATTACTGCAGTACTGAACATAGTTCTGTAGTTGACTGGTTGAAGATCCCAGACGATCATGTCAATATTGAATTGAGAGCCGACCGATAATTACCAGTTTTTATGGTGATATTATGGGACCTCTCTTTCTCTCAGTCTCTCTATCACTATGCTGCTCGGCCACCGGCATGTATCTAATGCTCTAGTCATCTACTGATCTATTCCCTTTTTATTACATAGATTTGATTTAGCAATTACGGAATTAATGCGCGACATTAAATTATTCTGGAACATCACAAATCCCCTAATTATTCCTCCCTACTGCATACTGTACCTTTTGTATTGCTTGTAATGTAATGTATAGGACTATCTGACTATATAATGTAAATTTCCATGTTATCCGCAAAATACATATTTAGGGCTTAGGCCCTAGACTTGTTGGCATTTAAAAGGTCTGAAGGTTATTTAGAATTAGAATAGGGCTTACCGGTACCGCTGTTACAAGTTTGGAGGTGGTTCTAGAAAGTTTAAGCATGCATAATTACGAATAAATTATCCTCAAATAAATAAAATTAGATTCGCTGTCATAATTATAATAATAATATATAATAATAGGCCTAATACCTGTATATATAATAAGTCGCTTCATAATTATCGCTTTAAAACTTTAACAGCACTCGTTTTGTTATTTCAACGACATCGCTCGTTCTATAAAGTGCCATTTTATGTACAATAGTTATATAATTTGTTTTTCTGTATTTCTCCTTAGCGGCGCTGGATCCCAACCGCAACAGACGTACGGGACGCAGCCCGCAGTCACGTACGGGGCGGCGGCAACCGGTCAGCCGTACGCAGCTACCGGTACCGCAGTGCCGTTCCAGTACCAAGCCTACACGGCTGGTGCCGCCGCCACTCCAGCCACCCCGTCATCTCAGTACACAACAGTGGCTCGAGCAACAGCTCCCGCAACAACTCAAGGAAAACCAGGTTGGGAGCCTGAACAATTATGAATAAAAGTAAATGACTAAATGAAAGTAAATGACTGTTGGTTGAGTAAATGAATAATTATTGGGTCATATTACATTGGGGACCGACTTTTTCAACCGTATCTAATTGTCATTCTACAGCTGCTTACCGGTACGGTACGTATTGCTTGACTGCCTGATTCTGTCCTCGCTGAGCACTCCTTAGGACACCTTCGTTATCTTTTGACAGATGTGTACCGCCCCAGTCAAACTCCCCGATATTTGCCAAATTTATCAATATTATTTCAAAGTCTTCAGGTAAACATTCACAAAGTTACTACACTACACAAATTCAAATAAGCACGCCACGCTAGAAAGGTATGGCTATTTCCTTTATTAATACAAAACGCTTTATCCACTGTAAATCAACAATATAATATTACTCTATTGACATTATGAATTGTTTCGTTCCAGATACCCCATCCTATTCTGCGACCTACCAGACAACATCCGCAACCGCCGCCCCAACGGCGAATAAAGAGTCTAATGTAAAGGGTTCCTACAACTACACAGGTAGGTAGTGGGTGGGGCGAGCCATGTTAGTGTAAGTAAAGGGTTCCTACAACTACACAGGTAGGTAGTGGGTGGGGCGAGCCATGTTAGTGTAAAGGGTTCCTACAACTACACAGGTAGGTATTGGGTGGGGCGATCCATGTTAGTGTAAGTAAAGGGTTCCTACAACTACACAGGTAGGTAGTGGGTGGGGCGAGCCATGTTAGTTTAAAGGGTTCCTACAACTACACAGGTAGGTAGTGAGTGGGGCGAGCCATGTTAGTGTAAGTAGAGGGTTCCTACAACTACACAGGTAGGTAGTGGGTGGGGCGAGCCATGTTAGTGTAAGTAGAGGGTTCCTACAACTACACAGGTAGGTAGTGGGTGGGGCGAGCCATGTTAGTGTAAGTAGAGGGTTCCTACAACTACACAGGTAGGTATTGGGTGGGGCGAGCCATGTTAGTGTAAGTAGAGGGTTCCTACAACTACACAGGTAGGTAGTGGGTGGGGCGAGCCATGTTAGTGTAAGTAGAGGGTTCCTACAACTACACAGGTAGGTATTGGGTGGGGCGAGCCATGTTAGTGTAAGTAGAGGGTTCCTACAACTACACAGGTAGGTAGTGGGTGGGGCGAGCCATGTTAGTGTAAGTAGAGGGTTCCTACAACTACACAGGTAGGTAGTGGGTGGGGCGAGCCATGTTAGTGTAAGTAGAGGGTTCCTACAACTACACAGGTAGGTAGTGGGTGGGGCGAGCCATGTTAGTGTAAGTAGAGGGTTCCTACAACTACACAGGTAGGTTAGTGGGTGGGGCGAGCCATGTTAGTGTAAGTAGAGGGTTCCTACAACTACACAGGTAGGTAGTGGGTGGGGCGAGCCATGTTAGTGTAAGTAGAGGGTTCCTACAACTACACAGGTAGGTAGTGGGTGGGGCGAGCCATGTTAGTGTAAGTAAAGGGTTCCTACAACTACACAGGTAGGTTAGTGGGTGGGGCGAGCCATGTTAGTGTAAGTAAAGGGTTCCTACAACTACACAGGTAGGTTAGTGGGTGGGGCGAGCCATGTTAGTTTAAAGGGTTCCTACAACTACACAGGTAGGTAGTGGGTGGGGCGAGCCATGTTAGTGTACAAGTAAAGGGTTCCTACAACTACACAGGTAGGTAGTGGGTTGGGCGAGCCATGTTAGTACAAGTAAAGGGTTCCTACAACTACACAGGTAGGTTAGTGGGTGGGGCGAGCCATGTTAGTTTAAAGGGTTCCTACAACTACACAGGTAGGTTAGTGGGTGGGGCGAGCCATGTTAGTGTACAAGTAATGGGTTCCTACAACTACACAGGTAGGTTAGTGGGTGGGGCGAGCCATGTTAGTGTAAGTAAAGGGTTCCTACAACTACACAGGTAGGTTAGTGGGTGGGGCGAGCCATGTTAGTGTAAGTAAAGGGTTCCTACAACTACACAGGTAGGTTAGTGGGTGGGGCGAGCCATGTTAGTTTAAAGGGTTCCTACAACTACACAGGTAGGTAGTGGGTGGGGCGAGCCATGTTAGTGTACAAGTAAAGGGTTCCTACAACTACACAGGTAGGTTAGTGGGTGGGGCGAGCCATGTTAGTGTAAGTAAAGGGTTCCTACAACTACACAGGTAGGTAGTGGGTGGGGCGAGCCATGTTAGTACAAGTAAAGGGTTCCTACAACTACACAGGTAGGTTAGTGGGTGGGGCGAGCCATGTTAGTGTAAGTAAAGGGTTCCTACAACTACACAGGTAGGTTAGTGGGTGGGGCGAGCCATGTTAGTTTAAAGGGTTCCTACAACTACACAGGTAGGTTAGTGGGTGGGGCGAGCCATGTTAGTTTAAAGGGTTCCTACAACTACACAGGTAGGTTAGTGGGTGGGGCGAGCCATGTTAGTTTAAAGGGTTCCTACAACTACACAGGTAGGTAGTGGGTGGGGCGAGCCATGTTAGTGTACAAGTAAAGGGTTCCTACAACTACACAGGTAGGTTAGTGGGTGGGGCGAGCCATGTTAGTGTAAGTAAAGGGTTCCTACAACTACACAGGTAGGTTAGTGGGTGGGGCGAGCCATGTTAGTTTAAAGGGTTCCTACAACTACACAGGTAGGTAGTGGGTGGGGCGAGCCATGTTAGTGTAAGTAGAGGGTTCCTACAACTACACAGGTAGGTAGTGGGTGGGGCGAGCCATGTTAGTGTAAGTAGAGGGTTCCTACAACTACACAGGTAGGTTAGTGGGTGGGGCGAGCCATGTTAGTGTAAGTAGAGGGTTCCTACAACTACACAGGTAGGTTAGTGGGTGGGGCGAGCCATGTTAGTGTAAGTAGAGGGTTCCTACAACTACACAGGTAGGTAGTGGGTGGGGCGAGCCATGTTAGTGTAAGTAGAGGGTTCCTACAACTACACAGGTAGGTAGTGGGTGGGGCGAGCCATGTTAGTGTAAGTAAAGGGTTCCTACAACTACACAGGTAGGTTAGTGGGTGGGGCGAGCCATGTTAGTGTAAGTAAAGGGTTCCTACAACTACACAGGTAGGTTAGTGGGTGGGGCGAGCCATGTTAGTTTAAAGGGTTCCTACAACTACACAGGTAGGTAGTGGGTGGGGCGAGCCATGTTAGTGTACAAGTAAAGGGTTCCTACAACTACACAGGTAGGTTAGTGGGTGGGGCGAGCCATGTTAGTGTAAGTAAAGGGTTCCTACAACTACACAGGTAGGTTAGTGGGTGGGGCGAGCCATGTTAGTTTAAAGGGTTCCTACAACTACACAGGTAGGTAGTGGGTGGGGCGAGCCATGTTAGTGTAAGTAAAGGGTTCCTACAACTACACAGGTAGGTAGTGGGTGGGGCGAGTCATGTTAGTGTACAAGTAAAGGGTTCCTACAACTACACAGGTAGGTTAGTGGGTGGGGCGAGCCATGTTAGTGTAAGTAAAGGGTTCCTACAACTACACAGGTAGGTTAGTGAGTGGGGCGAGCCATGTTAGTGTAAGTAGAGGGTTCCTACAACTACACAGGTAGGTAGTGGGTGGGGCGAGTCATGTTAGTGTAAGTAAAGGGTTCCTACAACTACACAGGTAGGTTAGTGGGTGGGGCGAGCCATGTTAGTGTAAGTAAAGGGTTCGTACAACTACACAGGTAGGTTAGTGGGTGGGGCGAGCCATGTTAGTGTACAAGTAAAGGGTTCCTACAACTACACAGGTAGGTTAGTGGGTGGGGCGAGCCATGTTAGTGTAAGTAAAGGGTTCCTACAACTACACCCTAGGTAGTGAGTGGGGCGAGCCATGTTAGTGTAAGTAGAGGGTTCCTACAACTACACAGGTAGGTAGTGGGTGGGGCGAGTCATGTTAGTGTACAAGTAAAGGGTTCCTACAACTACACAGGTAGGTTAGTGGGTGGGGCGAGCCATGTTAGTGTAAGTAAAGGGTTCCTACAACTACACCCTAGGTAGTGAGTGGGGCGAGCCATGTTAGTGTAAGTAGAGGGTTCCTACAACTACACAGGTAGGTTAGTGGGTGGGGCGAGCCATGTTAGTGTAAATAGAGGGTTCCTACAACTACACAGGTAGGTTAGTGGGTGGGGCGAGCCATGTTAGTGTAAGTAAAGGGTTCCTACAACTACACAGGTAGGTAGCGGGTGGGGCGAGCCATGTTAGTGTAAGTAGAGGGTTCCTACAACTACACAGGTAGGTTAGTGGGTGGGGCGAGCCATGTTAGTGTAAGTAGAGGGTTCCTACAACTACACAGGTAGGTAGTGGGTGGGGCGAGTCATGTTAGTGTACAAGTAAAGGGTTCCTACAACTACACAGGTAGGTTAGTGGGTGGGGCGAGCCATGTTAGTGTAAGTAAAGGGTTCCTACAACTACACCCTAGGTAGTGAGTGGGGCGAGCCATGTTAGTGTAAGTAGAGGGTTCCTACAACTACACAGGTAGGTTAGTGGGTGGGGCGAGCCATGTTAGTGTAAGTAGAGGGTTCCTACAACTACACAGGTAGGTTAGTGGGTGGGGCGAGCCATGTTAGTGTAAGTAAAGGGTTCCTACAACTACACAGGTAGGTAGTGGGTGGGGCGAGCCATGTTAGTGTAAGTAGAGGGTTCCTACAACTACACAGGTAGGTTAGTGGGTGGGGCGAGCCATGTTAGTGTAAGTAAAGGGTTCCTACAACTACACAGGTAGGTTAGTGGGTGGGGCGAGCCATGTTAGTGTAAGTAGAGGGTTCCTACAACTACACAGGTAGGTTAGTGGGTGGGGCGAGCCATGTTAGTGTAAGTAGAGGGTTCCTACAACTACACAGGTAGGTAGTGGGTGGGGCGAGCCATGTTAGTGTAAGTAGAGGGTTCCTACAACTACACCCTAGGTAGTGAGTGGGGCGAGCCATGTTAGTGTAAGTAGAGGGTTCCTACAACTACACAGGTAGGTAGTGGGTGGGGCGAGCCGTGTTAGTGTAAGTAGAGGGTTCCTACAACTACACAGGTAGGTTAGTGGGTGGGGCGAGCCATGTTAGTGTAAGTAGAGGGTTCCTACAACTACACAGGTAGGTTAGTGGGTGGGGCGAGCCATGTTAGTGTAAGTAGAGGGTTCCTACAACTACACAGGTAGGTGGGTGGGGCGAGCCATGTTAGTGTAAGTAGAGGGTTCCTACAACTACACAGGTAGGTAGTGGGTGGGGCGAGTCATGTTAGTGTAAGTAAAGGGTTCCTACAACTACACAGGTAGGTTAGTGGGTGGGGCGAGCCATGTTAGTGTAAGTAAAGGGTTCGTACAACTACACAGGTAGGTTAGTGGGTGGGGCGAGCCATGTTAGTGTAAGTAGAGGGTTCCTACAACTACACAGGTAGGTAGTGGGTGGGGCGAGTCATGTTAGTGTACAAGTAAAGGGTTCCTACAACTACACAGGTAGGTTAGTGGGTGGGGCGAGCCATGTTAGTGTAAGTAAAGGGTTCCTACAACTACACCCTAGGTAGTGAGTGGGGCGAGCCATGTTAGTGTAAGTAGAGGGTTCCTACAACTACACAGGTAGGTTAGTGGGTGGGGCGAGCCATGTTAGTGTAAGTAGAGGGTTCCTACAACTACACAGGTAGGTTAGTGGGTGGGGCGAGCCATGTTAGTGTAAGTAAAGGGTTCCTACAACTACACAGGTAGGTAGCGGGTGGGGCGAGCCATGTTAGTGTAAGTAGAGGGTTCCTACAACTACACAGGTAGGTTAGTGGGTGGGGCGAGCCATGTTAGTGTAAGTAGAGGGTTCCTACAACTACACAGGTAGGTAGTGGGTGGGGCGAGTCATGTTAGTGTACAAGTAAAGGGTTCCTACAACTACACAGGTAGGTTAGTGGGTGGGGCGAGCCATGTTAGTGTAAGTAAAGGGTTCCTACAACTACACCCTAGGTAGTGAGTGGGGCGAGCCATGTTAGTGTAAGTAGAGGGTTCCTACAACTACACAGGTAGGTTAGTGGGTGGGGCGAGCCATGTTAGTGTAAGTAGAGGGTTCCTACAACTACACAGGTAGGTTAGTGGGTGGGGCGAGCCATGTTAGTGTAAGTAAAGGGTTCCTACAACTACACAGGTAGGTAGCGGGTGGGGCGAGCCATGTTAGTGTAAGTAGAGGGTTCCTACAACTACACAGGTAGGTTAGTGGGTGGGGCGAGCCATGTTAGTGTAAGTAGAGGGTTCCTACAACTACACAGGTAGGTAGTGGGTGGGGCGAGTCATGTTAGTGTACAAGTAAAGGGTTCCTACAACTACACAGGTAGGTTAGTGGGTGGGGCGAGCCATGTTAGTGTAAGTAAAGGGTTCCTACAACTACACCCTAGGTAGTGAGTGGGGCGAGCCATGTTAGTGTAAGTAGAGGGTTCCTACAACTACACAGGTAGGTAGTGGGTGGGGCGAGCCATGTTAGTGTAAGTAAAGGGTTCCTACAACTACACAGGTAGGTAGTGGGTGGGGCGAGCCATGTTAGTGTAAGTAAAGGGTTCCTACAACTACACAGGTAGGTAGTGGGTGGGGCGAGCCATGTTAGTGTAAGTAAAGGGTTCCTACAACTACACAGGTAGGTAGTGGGTGGGGCGAGCCATGTTAGTGTAAGTAAAGGGTTCCTACAACTACACCCTAGGTAGTGAGTGGGGCGAGCCATGTTAGTGTAAGTAGAGGGTTCCTACAACTACACAGGTAGGTTAGTGGGTGGGGCGAGCCATGTTAGTGTAAGTAGAGGGTTCCTACAACTACACAGGTAGGTTAGTGGGTGGGGCGAGCCATGTTAGTGTAAGTAAAGGGTTCCTACAACTACACAGGTAGGTAGCGGGTGGGGCGAGCCATGTTAGTGTAAGTAGAGGGTTCCTACAACTACACAGGTAGGTTAGTGGGTGGGGCGAGCCATGTTAGTGTAAGTAGAGGGTTCCTACAACTACGCAGGTAGGTTAGTGGGTGGGGCGAGCCATGTTAGTGTAAGTAAAGGGTTCCTACAACTACACAGGTAGGTTAGTGGGTGGGGCGAGCCATGTTAGTGTAAGTAGAGGGTTCCTACAACTACACAGGTAGGTTAGTGGGTGGGGCGAGCCATGTTAGTGTAAGTAAAGGGTTCCTACAACTACACCCTAGGTAGTGAGTGGGGCGAGCCATGTTAGTGTAAGTAGAGGGTTCCTACAACTACACAGGTAGGTTAGTGGGTGGGGCGAGCCATGTTAGTGTAAGTAGAGGGTTCCTACAACTACACAGGTAGGTTAGTGGGTGGGGCGAGCCATGTTAGTGTAAGTAAAGGGTTCCTACAACTACACAGGTAGGTAGTGGGTGGGGCGAGCCATGTTAGTGTAAGTAGAGGGTTCCTACAACTACACAGGTAGGTTAGTGGGTGGGGCGAGCCATGTTAGTGTAAGTAAAGGGTTCCTACAACTACACAGGTAGGTTAGTGGGTGGGGCGAGCCATGTTAGTGTAAGTAGAGGGTTCCTACAACTACACAGGTAGGTTAGTGGGTGGGGCGAGCCATGTTAGTGTAAGTAGAGGGTTCCTACAACTACACAGGTAGGTAGTGGGTGGGGCGAGCCATGTTAGTGTAAGTAGAGGGTTCCTACAACTACACCCTAGGTAGTGAGTGGGGCGAGCCATGTTAGTGTAAGTAGAGGGTTCCTACAACTACACAGGTAGGTAGTGGGTGGGGCGAGCCGTGTTAGTGTAAGTAGAGGGTTCCTACAACTACACAGGTAGGTTAGTGGGTGGGGCGAGCCATGTTAGTGTAAGTAGAGGGTTCCTACAACTACACAGGTAGGTTAGTGGGTGGGGCGAGCCATGTTAGTGTAAGTAGAGGGTTCCTACAACTACACAGGTAGGTAGTGGGTGGGGCGAGCCATGTTAGTGTAAGTAGAGGGTTCCTACAACTACACAGGTAGGTAGTGGGTGGGGCGAGTCGTGTTAGTGTAAGTAGAGGGTTCCTACAACTACACAGGTAGGTAGTGGGTGGGGCGAGCCATGTTAGTGTAAGTAGAGGGTTCCTACAACTACACAGGTAGGTAGTGGGTGGGGCGAGCCATGTTAGTGTAAGTAGAGGGTTCCTACAACTACACAGGTAGGTTAGTGGGTGGGGCGAGCCATGTTAGTGTAAGTAAAGGGTTCCTACAACTACACAGGTAGGTAGTGGGTGGGGCGAGTCGTGTTAGTGTAAGTAAAGGGTTCCTACAACTACACAGGTAGGTAGTGGGTGGGGCGAGTCGTGTTAGTGTAAGTAAAGGGTTCCTACAACTACACAGGTAGGTTAGTGGGTGGGGCGAGTCGTGTTAGTGTAAGTAAAGGGTTCCTACAACTACACAGGTAGGTAGTGGGTGGGGCGAGCCATGTAAACTTTATTGAAGTAAAAGTGTCTGAGTCTGTACTCCCAGATATTCCCATTGGCGATATCTCCTTTGCAGAAGTGAAGGCTGCTGCAAAGAGCATTAAGACCAATCGTGCCAGTGGAGTAGATGGTGTTCCCCCTGAGGTCTTTAAAATACCTGAGTGTTTAAAGCTCATCTTTCCCATCATAGTAGACATGTACCGAACAACAACAGTCCCACAAGAAATGAAAACAAATAAGTTGGTGCCAGTTCCCAAGAAGGGCAACCTAACACTCTATGGTTCTTTTCGGGGAATCTCATTGATCTCGATTGCTGCAAAGCTATACAATAGGATTCTATTAAATCGCATCAGGGATCCCATTGAGAGACTGCTCCGTGGAAATCAGAATGGGTTCCGTAAAGGTCGTGGGACCATGGAGCCCATTTTGGCACTTATAAGGATAATTGAAGAGTTATCAAAAAAGAAAGACAGGCATCTGGCTGTTATCTTTGTTGACTTCTTCAAGGCCTTTGATTCAGTCTCTCGCTCACGTATGTTCAGCATACTTTCATTATATGGGATTCCTGATGAAATTATTGCAGCAATAAGATCAGTATACGATGGTTCGACAACATTTGTGTCTACTGTTGACGGTGACACAGAACCATTTGAAGTGTTATGGGGCGTCCTCCAAGGAGACACACTTGCACCATTCTTGTTCATTATTGTGGTTGACTATGTTCTACGCATGTCCTTAGATCATTATAATGATGATGGGGTGATGATAACTCCACCTACTGGCTCCAGAAGTCGAGGAAATCCTGCCAAGTACCTAACTGATCTAGACTTTGCTGATGACTTAGGAGTACTATCAGAATCATTAGAGGGAGCCCAACGGCTCCTCAGCTCATTTGAACATGCTGCTTCTAGTGTTGGTCTTTTTATTAACTCCAGAAAGACCAAAATTCTGACAGTTAACTTTGAAAGTCCTCAGCAAGTCTCTGATCGGATGAGCATAAGCTCAAAGGATGGTATGCTTGAGCATGTGGACGACTTCTGTTACCTGGGATCATGGATCCGGAAGTCAGGTGAGGACCTTCGAATACGTAAGGGAAAGGCATGGGCAGCCTTGAATAGGCTTTCCAGGATTTGGAAGTCACCGAGAATTAATCGGAAACTTAAGGTCCGATTATTTAGAGCAGCAGTAGTTCCAGTACTCCTCTACGGGAGTCCATGCTGGGCTCTAACTGCTGAGGACACCAAATCTCTGGATGGCACATTCACAAGAATGCTACGCCGGGTTCATTGTGTCAAGTACAATGCACACATCTCCAACCAGACACTATATAACATTGGAGGTGTCTCATTGGTTCCCCCAAGCTTGACACTAGAACAAAATCGCCTCCGCTTTGCAGGACATTGCTTTCGCCGTGAGGACCAGCCAGTGCATAATCTTGTACTTTGGCAGCCTCATGGAGTGAATAAGCATGGTGGACAGCCCATGACTTTCTTGAGACGCATCTTAAAGGACACTGGCCTTAAAGATGCGGATGATCTAGCAAATGTCATGGGTGATAGGGAGTTGTGGCGGTGCAATTTTGTTGACAAGCCGGCACAGCATTCTTAAAAATGCAGCTGCAATGCAGCATGCCGATCATAGTAGTAGTAGTAGTAGTAGAGCCATGTTAGTGTAAGTAGAGGGTTCCTACAACTACACAGGTAGGTAGTGGGTGGGGCGAGCCATGTTAGTGTAAGTAGAGGGTTCCTACAACTACACAGGTAGGTTAGTGGGTGGGGCGAGTCGTGTTAGTGTAAGTAAAGGGTTCCTACAACTACACAGGTAGGTTAGTGGGTGGGGCGAGTCGTGTTAGTGTAAGTAAATGGTTCCTACAACTACACAGGTAGGTAGTGGGTGGGGCGAGCCATGTTAGTGTAAGTAGAGGGTTCCTACAACTACACAGGTAGGTTAGTGGGTGGGGCGAGTCGTGTTAGTGTAAGTAAAGGGTTCCTACAACTACACAGGTAGGTAGTGGGTGGGGCGAGTCGTGTTAGTGTAAGTAAAGGGTTCCTACAACTACACAGGTAGGTTAGTGGGTGGGGCGAGCCATGTTAGTGTAAGTAGAGGGTTCCTACAACTACACAGGTAGGTAGTGGGTGGGTCGAGTCGTGTTAGTGTAAGTAAAGGGTTCCTACAACTACACAGGTAGGTTAGTGGGTGGGGCGATCCATGTTAGTGTAAGTAGAGGGTTCCTACAACTACACAGGTAGGTTAGTGGGTGGGGCGAGCCATGTTAGTGTAAGTAGAGGGTTCCTACAACTACACAGGTAGGTTAGTGGGTGGGGCGAGCCATGTTAGTGTAAGTAGAGGGTTCCTACAACTACACAGGTAGGTAGTGGGTGGGTCGAGTCGTGTTAGTGTAAGTAAAGGGTTCCTACAACTACACAGGTAGGTTAGTGGGTGGGGCGATCCATGTTAGTGTAAGTAGAGGGTTCCTACAACTACACAGGTAGGTTAGTGGGTGGGGCGAGCCATGTTAGTGTAAGTAGAGGGTTCCTACAACTACACAGGTAGGTAGTGGGTGGGGCGAGCCATGTTAGTGTAAGTAAAGGGTTCCTACAACTACACAGGTAGGTTAGTGGGTGGGGCGATCCATGTTAGTGTAAGTAGAGGGTTCCTACAACTACACAGGTAGGTTAGTGGGTGGGGCGAGCCATGTTAGTGTAAGTAGAGGGTTCCTACAACTACACAGGTAGGTAGTGGGTGGGGCGAGCCATGTTAGTGTAAGTAAAGGGTTCCTACAACTACACAGGTAGGTAGTGGGTGGGGCGAGCCATGTTAGTGTAAGTAAAGGGTTCCTACAACTACACAGGTAGGTATTGGGTGGGGCGAGCCATGTTAGTGTAAGTAAAGGGTTCCTACAACTACACAGGTAGTTATTGGGTGGGGCGAGCCGTGTTAGTGTAAGTAGAGGGTTCCTACAACTACACAGGTAGGTTAGTGGGTGGGGCGAGTCGTGTTAGTGTAAGTAGAGGGTTCCTACAACTACACAGGTAGGTAGTGGGTGGGGCGATCCATGTTAGTGTAAGTAGAGGGTTCCTACAACTACACAGGTAGGTTAGTGGGTGGGGCGATCCATGTTAGTGTAAGTAGAGGGTTCCTACAACTACACAGGTAGGTAGTGAGTGGGGCGAGCCATGTTAGTGTAAGTAGAGGGTTCCTACAACTACACAGGTAGGTTAGTGGGTGGGGCGATCCATGTTAGTGTAAGTAGAGGGTTCCTACAACTACACAGGTAGGTAGTGAGTGGGGCGAGCCATGTTAGTGTAAGTAGAGGGTTCCTACAACTACACTACACAGGTAGGTTAGTGGGTGGGGCGATCCATGTTAGTGTAAGTAGAGGGTTCCTACAACTACACAGGTAGGTAGTGAGTGGGGCGAGCCATGTTAGTGTACAAGTAAAGGGTTCCTACAACTACACAGGTAGGTAGCGGGTGGGGCGAGCCATGTTAGTGTAAGTAGAGGGTTCCTACAACTACACAGGTAGGTAGTGAGTGGGGCGAGCCATGTTAGTGTAAGTAGAGGGTTCCTACAACTACACAGGTAGGTATTGGGTGGGGCGAGCCATGTTAGTTTAAAGGGTTCCTACAACTACACAGGTAGGTAGTGGGTGGGGCGAGCCATGTTAGTGTAAGTAGTGGGTTCCTACAACTACACAGGTAGGCAGTGGTTGGGGCGAGCCATGTTAGTGTAAGTAGAGGGTTCCTACAACTACACAGGTAGGTTAGTGGGTGGGGCGAGCCATGTTAGTGTAAGTAGAGGGTTCCTACAACTACACAGGTAGGTAGTGGGTGGGTCGAGTCGTGTTAGTGTAAGTAAAGGGTTCCTACAACTACACAGGTAGGTTAGTGGGTGGGGCGATCCATGTTAGTGTAAGTAGAGGGTTCCTACAACTACACAGGTAGGTTAGTGGGTGGGGCGAGCCATGTTAGTGTAAGTAGAGGGTTCCTACAACTACACAGGTAGGTAGTGGGTGGGGCGAGCCATGTTAGTGTAAGTAAAGGGTTCCTACAACTACACAGGTAGGTTAGTGGGTGGGGCGATCCATGTTAGTGTAAGTAGAGGGTTCCTACAACTACACAGGTAGGTTAGTGGGTGGGGCGAGCCATGTTAGTGTAAGTAGAGGGTTCCTACAACTACACAGGTAGGTAGTGGGTGGGGCGAGCCATGTTAGTGTAAGTAAAGGGTTCCTACAACTACACAGGTAGGTAGTGGGTGGGGCGAGCCATGTTAGTGTAAGTAAAGGGTTCCTACAACTACACAGGTAGGTATTGGGTGGGGCGAGCCATGTTAGTGTAAGTAAAGGGTTCCTACAACTACACAGGTAGTTATTGGGTGGGGCGAGCCGTGTTAGTGTAAGTAGAGGGTTCCTACAACTACACAGGTAGGTTAGTGGGTGGGGCGAGTCGTGTTAGTGTAAGTAGAGGGTTCCTACAACTACACAGGTAGGTAGTGGGTGGGGCGATCCATGTTAGTGTAAGTAGAGGGTTCCTACAACTACACAGGTAGGTTAGTGGGTGGGGCGATCCATGTTAGTGTAAGTAGAGGGTTCCTACAACTACACAGGTAGGTAGTGAGTGGGGCGAGCCATGTTAGTGTAAGTAGAGGGTTCCTACAACTACACAGGTAGGTTAGTGGGTGGGGCGATCCATGTTAGTGTAAGTAGAGGGTTCCTACAACTACACAGGTAGGTAGTGAGTGGGGCGAGCCATGTTAGTGTAAGTAGAGGGTTCCTACAACTACACTACACAGGTAGGTTAGTGGGTGGGGCGATCCATGTTAGTGTAAGTAGAGGGTTCCTACAACTACACAGGTAGGTAGTGAGTGGGGCGAGCCATGTTAGTGTACAAGTAAAGGGTTCCTACAACTACACAGGTAGGTAGCGGGTGGGGCGAGCCATGTTAGTGTAAGTAGAGGGTTCCTACAACTACACAGGTAGGTAGTGAGTGGGGCGAGCCATGTTAGTGTAAGTAGAGGGTTCCTACAACTACACAGGTAGGTATTGGGTGGGGCGAGCCATGTTAGTTTAAAGGGTTCCTACAACTACACAGGTAGGTAGTGGGTGGGGCGAGCCATGTTAGTGTAAGTAGTGGGTTCCTACAACTACACAGGTAGGCAGTGGTTGGGGCGAGCCATGTTAGTGTAAGTAGAGGGTTCCTACAACTACACAGGTAGGTAGTGGGTGGGGCGAGCCATGTTAGTGTAAGTAAAGGGTTCCTACAACTACACAGGTAGTTATTGGGTGGGGCGAGCCGTGTTAGTGTAAGTAGAGGGTTCCTACAACTACACAGGTAGGTAGTGAGTGGGGCGAGCCATGTTAGTGTAAGTAGAGGGTTCCTACAACTACACAGGTAGGTAGTGGGTAGGGCGAGCCATGTTAGTGTAAGTAAAGGGTTCCTACAACTACACAGGTAGGTAGTGGGTGGGGCGAGCCATGTTAGTGTAAGTAAAGGGTTCCTACAACTACACAGGTAGTTATTGGGTGGGGCGAGCCGTGTTAGTGTAAGTAGAGGGTTCCTACAACTACACAGGTAGGTAGTGGTGGGTGGGGCGATCCATGTTAGTGTAAGTAGAGGGTTCCTACAACTACACAGGTAGGTAGTGAGTGGGGCGAGCCATGTTAGTGTAAGTAGAGGGTTCCTACAACTACACAGGTAGGTAGTGGGTGGGGCGAGCCATGTTAGTGTAAGTAAAGGGTTCCTACAACTACACAGGTAGGTAGTGAGTGGGGCGAGCCATGTTAGTGTAAGTAAAGGGTTCCTACAGCTACACAGGTAGGTAGTGGGTGGGGCGATCCATGTTAGTGTAAGTAAAGGGTTCCTACAGCTACACAGGTAGGTAGTGGGTGGGGCGATCCATGTTAGTGTAAGTAGAGGGTTCCTACAACTACACAGGTAGGTAGTGAGTGGGGCGAGCCATGTTAGTGTAAGTAGAGGGTTCCTACAACTACACAGGTAGGTAGTGGGTGGGGCGAGCCATGTTAGTGTAAGTAAAGGGTTCCTACAACTACACAGGTAGGTAGTGAGTGGGGCGAGCCATGTTAGTGTAAGTAAAGGGTTCCTACAGCTACACAGGTAGGTAGTGGGTGGGGCGATCCATGTTAGTGTAAGTAAAGGGTTCCTACAACTACACAGGTAGGTTAGTGGGTGGGGCGAGCCATGTTAGTGTAAGTAAAGGGTTCCTACAACTACACAGGTAGGTAGTGAGTGGGGCGAGCCATGTTAGTGTAAGTAAAGGGTTCCTACAGCTACACAGGTAGGTAGTGGGTGGGGCGATCCATGTTAGTGTAAGTAAAGGGTTCCTACAGCTACACAGGTAGGTAGTGGGTGGGGCGAGCCATGTTAGTGTAAGTAGAGGGTTCCTACAACTACACAGGTAGGTAGTGGGTGGGGCGAGCCATGTTAGTGTAAGTAAAGGGTTCCTACAACTACACATATAGGTAGTGGGTGGGGCGAGCCATGTTAGTGTAAGTAGAGGGTTCCTACAACTACACAGGTAGGTAGTGGGTGGGGCGAGCCATGTTAGTGTAAGTAAAGGGTTCCTACAACTACACATATAGGTAGTGGGTGGGGCGAGCCATGTTAGTGTAAGTAAAGGGTTCCTACAACTACACAGGTAGGTTAGTGGGTGGGGCGAGCCATGTTAGTGTAAGTAGAGGGTTCCTACAACTACACAGGTAGGTAGTGAGGGGGGCGAGCCATGTTAGTGTAAGTAGAGGGTTCCTACAACTACACAGGTAGGTAGTGGGTGGGTCGAGCCATGTTAGTGTAAGTAGAGGGTTCCTACAACTACACAGGTAGGTAGTGAGTGGGGCGAGCCATGTTAGTGTAAATAGAGGGTTCCTACAACTACACAGGTAGGTAGCGAGTGGGGCGAGCCATGTTAGTGTAAGTAGAGGGTTCCTACAACTACACAGGTAGGTAGTGGGTGGGGCGAGTCATGTTAGTGTACAAGTAAAGGGTTCCTACAACTACACAGGTAGGTTAGTGGGTGGGGCGAGCCATGTTAGTGTAAGTAAAGGGTTCCTACAGCTACACAGGTAGGTTAGTGGGTGGGGCGAGCCATGTTAGTGTAAGTAGAGGGTTCCTACAACTACACAGGTAGGTTAGTGGGTGGGGCGAGCCATGTTAGTGTAAGTAAAGGGTTCCTACAACTACACATATAGGTAGTGAGTGGGGCGAGCCATGTTAGTATAAGTAGAGGGTTCCTACAACTACACAGGTAGGTAGTGGGTGGGGCGAGCCATGTTAGTGTAAGTAAAGGGTTCCTACAACTACACAGGTAGGTTAGTGAGTGGGGCGAGCCATGTTAGTGTAAGTAAAGGGTTCCTACAACTACACAGGTAGGTAGTGGGTGGGGCGAGCCATGTTAGTGTAAGTAAAGGGTTCCTACAACTACACAGGTAGGTTAGTGAGTGGGGCGAGCCATGTTAGTGTAAGTAAAGGGTTCCTACAACTACACAGGTAGGTTAGTGAGTGGGGCGAGCCATGTTAGTGTAAGTAAAGGGTTCCTACAACTACACAGGTAGGTAGTGGGTGGGGCGATCCATGTTAGTGTAAGTAGAGGGTTCCTACAACTACACAGGTAGGTAGTGGGTGGGGCGAGCCATGTTAGTGTAAGTAAAGGGTTCCTACAACTACACAGGTAGGTAGTGGGTGGGGCGAGCCATGTTAGTGTAAGTAAAGGGTTCCTACAACTACACAGGTAGGTATTGGGTGGGGCGAGCCATGTTAGTGTAAGTAGAGGGTTCCTACAACTACACAGGTAGGTATTGGGTGGGGCGATCCATGTTAGTGTAAGTAGAGGGTTCTTACAACTACACAGGTAGGTAGTGGGTGGGGCGAGCCATGTTAGTGTAAGTAGAGGGTTCCTACAACTACACAGGTAGGTATTGGGTGGGGCGATCCATGTTAGTGTAAGTAGAGGGTTCCTACAACTACACAGGTAGGTTAGTGGGTGGGGCGAGCCATGTTAGTGTAAGTAAAGGGTTCGTACAACTACACCCTAGGTAGTGGGTGGGGCGAGCCATGTTAGTGTAAGTAGAGGGTTCCTACAACTACACAGGTAGGTATTGGGTGGGGCGATCCATGTTAGTGTAAGTAGAGGGTTCCTACAACTACACAGGTAGGTTAGTGGGTGGGGCGAGCCATGTTAGTGTAAGTAAAGGGTTCGTACAACTACACCCTAGGTAGTGGGTGGGGCGAGCCATGTTAGTGTAAGTAGAGGGTTCCTACAACTACACAGGTAGGTAGTGGGTGGGGCGAGCCATGTTAGTGTAAGTAGAGGGTTCCTACAACTACACAGGTAGGTTAGTGGGTGGGGCGAGCCATGTTAGTGTAAGTAAAGGGTTCCTACAACTACATAGGTAGGTAGTGGGTGGGGCGAGCCATTTTAGTGTAAGTAGAGGGTTCTTACAACTACACAGGTAGGTAGTGGGTTGGGCGAGCCATGTTAGTGTAAGTAGAGGGTTCCTACAACTACACAGGTAGGTATTGGGTGGGGCGATCCATGTTAGTGTAAGTAGAGGGTTCCTACAACTACACAGGTAGGTAGTGGGTGGGGCGAGCCATGTTAGTGTAAGTAGAGGGTTCCTACAACTACACAGGTAGGTATTGGGTGGGGCGATCCATGTTAGTGTAAGTAGAGGGTTCTTACAACTACACAGGTAGGTAGTGGGTGGGGCGAGCCATGTTAGTGTAAGTAGAGGGTTCCTACTACTACACAGGTAGGTATTGGGTGGGGCGATCCATGTTAGTGTAAGTAGAGGGTTCCTACAACTACACAGGTAGGTTAGTGGGTGGGGCGAGCCATGTTAGTGTAAGTAAAGGGTTCGTACAACTACACCCTAGGTAGTGGGTGGGGCGAGCCATGTTAGTGTAAGTAGAGGGTTCCTACAACTACACAGGTAGGTAGTGGGTGGGGCGAGCCATGTTAGTGTAAGTAAAGGGTTCCTACAACTACACAGGTAGGTTAGTGGGTGGGGCGATCCATGTTAGTGTAAGTAGAGGGTTCCTACAACTACACAGGTAGGTTAGTGGGTGGGGCGAGCCATGTTAGTGTAAGTAAAGGGTTCGTACAACTACACCCTAGGTAGTGGGTGGGGCGAGCCATGTTAGTGTAAGTAGAGGGTTCCTACAACTACACAGGTAGGTAGTGGGTGGGGCGAGCCATGTTAGTGTAAGTAAAGGGTTCCTACAACTACACATGTAGGTGAGTGGGGCGAGCCATGTTAGTGTAAGTAGAGGGTTCCTACAACTACACAGGTAGGTATTGGGTGGGGCGAGCCATGTTAGTGTAAGTAAAGGGTTCCTACAACTACACAGGTAGGTATTGGGTGGGGCGAGCCATGTTAGTGTAAGTAAAGGGTTCCTACAGCTATACAGGTAGGTAGTGGGTGGGGCGAGCCATGTTAGTGTAAGTAAAGGGTTCGTACAACTACACAGGTAGGTAGTGAGTGGGGCGAGCCATGTTAGTGTAAGTAAAGGGTTCGTACAACTACACAGGTAGGTAGTGAGTGGGGCGAGCCATGTTAGTGTAAGTAAAGGGTTCGTACAACTACACAGGTAGGTAGTGAGTGGGGCGAGCCATGTTAGTGTAGGCCTAAGTAAAGGGTTCCTACAGCTACACAGGTAGGTAGTGGGTGGGGCGAGCCATGTTAGTGTAAGTAAAGGGTTCGTACAACTACACAGGTAGGTTAGTGGGTGGGGCGAGCCATGTTAGTGTAGGCCTAAGTAAAGGGTTCCTACAGCTACACAGGTAGGTAGTGGGTGGGGCGAGCCATGTTAGTGTAAGTAAAGGGTTCGTACAACTACACAGGTAGGTAGTGAGTGGGGCGAGCCATGTTAGTGTAAGTAAAGGGTTCGTACAACTACACAGGTAGGTAGTGAGTGGGGCGAGCCATGTTAGTGTAGGCCTAAGTAAAGGGTTCCTACAGCTACACAGGTAGGTAGTGGGTGGGGCGAGCCATGTTAGTGTAAGTAAAGGGTTCGTACAACTACACAGGTAGGTTAGTGGGTGGGGCGAGCCATGTTAGTGTAGGCCTAAGTAAAGGGTTCCTACAGCTACACAGGTAGGTAGTGGGTGGGGCGAGCCATGTTAGTGTAAGTAAAGGGTTCGTACAACTACACAGGTAGGTAGTGAGTGGGGCGAGCCATGTTAGTGTAGGCCTAAGTAAAGGGTTCCTACAGCTACACAGGTAGGTAGTGGGTGGGGCGAGCCATGTTAGTGTAAGTAAAGGGCTCGTACAACTACACAGGTAGGTTAGTGGGTGGGGCGAGCCATGTTAGTGTAAGTAAAGGGTTCCTACAACTACGCAGGTAGGTAGTGGGTGGGGCGAGCCATGTTAGTGTAAGTAAAGGGTTCCTACAACTACACAGGTAGGTAGTGGGTGGGGCGATCCATGTTAGTGTAAGTAAAGGGTTCCTACAACTACACAGGTAGGTAGTGGGTAGGGCGAGCCATGTTAGTGTAAGTAAAGGGTTCCTACAACTACACAGGTAGGTAGTGGGTGGGGCGAGCCATGTTAGTGTAAGTAAAGGGTTCCTACAACTACACAGGTAGGTAGTGGGTGGGGCGAGCCATGTTAGTGTAAGTAAAGGGTTCCTACAACTACACAGGTAGGTAGTGGGTGGGGCGAGCCATGTTAGTGTAAGTAAAGGGTTCCTACAACTACACAGGTAGGTAGTGGGTGGGGCGAGCCATGTTAGTGTAAGTAAAGGGTTCCTACAACTACACAGGTAGGTAGTGGGTGGGGCGAGCCATGTTAGTGTAAGTAAAGGGTTCCTACAACTACACAGGTAGGTAGTGAGTGGGGCGAGCCATGTTAGTGTAAGTAAAGGGTTCCTACAGCTATACAGGTAGGTAGTGGGTGGGGCGAGCCGTGTTAGTGTAAGTAGGGTTCCTACAACTACACAGGTAGGTATTGGGTGGGGCGAGCCGTGTTAGTGTAAGTAAAGGGTTCCTACAACTACACAGGTAGGTTAGTGGGTGGGGCGAGCCATGTTAGTGTAAGTAAAGGGTTCCTACAACTACACAGGTAGGTAGTGGGTGGGGCGAGCCATGTTAGTGTAAGTAAGGGTTCCTACAACTACACAGGTAGGTATTGGGTGGGGCGATCCATGTTAGTGTAAGTAAAGGGTCCCTACAACTACACAGGTAGGTATTGGGTGGGGCGAGCCATGTTAGTGTAAGTAAAGGGTTCCTACAGCTACACAGGTAGGTAGTGAGTGGGGCGAGCCATGTTAGTGTAAGTAAAGGGTTCCTACAACTACACAGGTAGGTAGTGGGTGGGGCGAGCCATGTTAGTGTAAGTAAAGGGTTCCTACAACTACACAGGTAGGTAGTGGGTGGGGCGATCCATGTTAGTGTAAGTAAAGGGTCCCTACAACTACACAGGTAGGTAGTGGGTGGGGCGAGCCATGTTAGTGTAAGTAAAGGGTTCCTACAACTACACAGGTAGGTAGTGGGTGGGGCGAGCCGTGTTAGTGTAAGTAAAGGGTTCCTACAACTACACAGGTAGGTAGTGGGTGGGGCGAGCCATGTTAGTGTAAGTAAAGGGTTCCTACAACTACACAGGTAGGTAGTGGGTGGGGCGATCCATGTTAGTGTAAGTAAAGGGTCCCTACAACTACACAGGTAGGTAGTGGGTTGGGCGAGCCATGTTAGTGTAAGTAAAGGGTTCCTACAACTACACAGGTAGGTAGTGGGTGGGGCGATCCATGTTAGTGTAAGTAAAGGGTTCCTACAACTACACAGGTAGGTAGTGGGTGGGGCGAGCCGTGTTAGTGTAAGTAAAGGGTTCCTACAGCTATACAGGTAGGTAGTGGGTGGGGCGAGCCGTGTTAGTGTAAGTAAAGGGTTCCTACAACTACACAGGTAGGTAGTGGGTGGGGCGAGCCATGTTAGTGTAAGTAAAGGGTTCCTACAACTACACAGGTAGGTAGTGGGTGGGGCGAGCCATGTTAGTGTAAGTAAAGGGTTCCTACAACTACACAGGTAGGTAGTGGGTGGGGCGAGCCGTGTTAGTGTAAGTAAAGGGTTCCTACAACTACACAGGTAGGTAGTGGGTGGGGCGAGCCATGTTAGTGTAAGTAGAGGGTTCCTACAACTACACAGGTAGGTAGTGGGTGGGGCGAGCCATGTTAGTGTAAGTAAAGGGTTCCTACAACTACACAGGTAGGTAGTGGGTGGGGCGAGCCATGTTAGTGTAAGTAGAGGGTTCCTACGCGGCGTATCTAATTAATTCCCATATTTTCTCCCCCAGGTGGAGGGAACCCACCCTACGACCAGGCCGTGTTCAAAGCCGCCACTCAGTATTACGCCAATAAACCGTCGCAAGGGGGCGCTGGACGTGGTCGGGGTGGGGCGAGCCGCGGTGGTAGGGGTTCCTACGCGGGTAGGGGACGCGGTCAACGATACAACGTGTCGGCTCGGCCTACCGAGATGCACTACTGCGACGTGTGTAAGGTATCCTGCGCCAGCGCCCTGGTAAGTATAAGAAATGCTGATACTCAATTAATTTAACCCATTTGTTTTTATTGATATTGTTTAATATCTCGCCTCTGTTCTCTGTGTTTTTTCTTCATTTTTCATATTTAACTGACGAAAATATTTATTAAAGTTTCTACTAATTATGGGAAAGGGGGTAGGTTACCGTGGAAGGTTATTATAATCTAACCAAAACAATAAACTTAAGTTAATAAAACAGGTTACAATTTTATTTTTTGGAGTAATCAGTTGTTATTTAGACGATTTTCCCCTGTAGTGGGATGAATTTTGATTGCGACAACCCCCCCCCCCCCCCCCCCCCCCCCTATCTAACTCTTTGGATAATTGGGATCTGGAAATTGTTTTAATGATCCCCGCGAAAATGATGACAAACAAGACTTTCGTTCTTCTGAACTACTAATTATTTACGATGACAAATGTTTGTCTGATTGGCGTGAGATTATCACACCCTACTTTTTACCCTACTTAAAGGGGTTAAGCTTTGCCTAGTAACGCGTAACAATTAATACCAACACCAAAAACCAAGAGAGAAAACATTAAGCCGTGCGAAACAAACAGACTCTATATTGTTCTGAAGATATAAATAGATCTAGGCTTATTTATTCCACATTATCAGTTGGAGTTGGACAAAACTGCCGATCATATCAAATTTATACTAAACTTTCCTCTACGTGGAGTGGAGTGGACGCTGTTTACGAAGTAACCTCAATATTTTTATATCTGCACTGCACAGTATTAGGTATATAGGTACCTCTAATCATATTATTTGTTGGTACCGGACATAAACATGGGGGGGGGGGGGGGGGGGGGGGGGGGGGGGGGGGGAGGGGGGGCACTTCACGCAAATCCCAAATTGGCAAATTTGTATCTCGTCTCATTGTTAAATTATCAAAGGGTACAGTGAAAGATATTTACAGATATAATTTTTGAGATTAATCAGCTGTTATTTTCGTCTATTTTCCCCTGGAGGGGATTAAAGTTGTATTGCATCGAACCCCCCATATCTGGGACAATTTTACAATCATTAAGTCTTCTACCATTAAATATGGCTGGACCTAACATCAGTCAGTATACATTGCTTGTTTATACCAAATTCATAAAAGTGGA